>JAVKPL010011806.1:0-54447 GCA_032173675.1 Gastrolobium villosum | reverse complement strand
ACCCTTTGCTCCTCCTCAGACATTGGCAAGATCCCCAAGTTGGAAAAACAGGGCCCGTTGTAGGCGTTGGTGGTGGAGGTAATTTGGGTGTAGGGGTATGCTGGTGGAAGAGGTGGAAAACTTGATTCAAGGCTAGCAGAGGTTATCAAGGTTGTGTTTGGGTAAGCTTGTGGGTGAGGTGGTAGACATAAGGTAGAGGTAAAACTTGGTCCATGACTAGCTGAGGTGGTTGTGTTAGTGTTAGGGTAAATTGGTGCAAGAGGTGGCAGACATAAGGTAGGGGGAATCCCTGTCCATAACTAGCAGAGATGGTGGCAGAGTTGGTGGATCCTCCATTGCAGGCTATGATCCCTCTGAAACAGACGAGCATGATGCTCCCACTTACTAATATGTCCCATCTCTGCTAGTTATGGACCAACCTCTTGCACCAATTTACCCTAACACTAACACAACCACCTTGGCTAGTCATGGACCAAGTTTTACCTCTACCTTATGTCTACCACCTCACCCACAAGCTTACCCAAACACAACCTTGATAACCTCTGCTAGCCTTGAATCAAGTTTTCCACCTCTTCCACCAGCATACCCCTACACCCAAATTACCTCCACCACCAACGCCTACAACGGGCCTTGTTTTTCCAACTTGGGGATCTTGCCAATGTCAGAGGTTACTGTAAGCAAATTTTCCAGATAGGAAATATTCATTCATTATCCAGTTGGTTTTCTACCCACTAGGAGCCCTCCCTACATAGAAAACCAGAGTTTTCTTCAAACCAATCAGGACGAAAGTTTTGGAACAAAATATCCCCTTATCCTTTCCGGTGTATCTCAAGTAACCAGCTTCTGTAGCCCTGTTGTTACGTTGGCTAAGTACTTACTTTCGGACGCTCTGCCAACAATAAACACAAGGGTGAGAAAATTTACCCTAAGGTGAATAATAGATAATAGGAGAGAAAGTAAAAGAATCATGGCAAGCTCAATCTGATTTGCATTTTAAACAGACGTGAGTTATATCAAGGACAAGAATATTGCTAACTAATTACATAATAAGAATGTTGATAACGACATTATTTACAAGCCACTAACTACTTATCTACTGTCCAACTATAACTACATGATTTGAACGATTATAAGTCATGGAAAGGAGTTAAGAGAGAAACAGGGGAGGAGGTGTACCAGGGAGATCCCATGGCTCACACTTGTTGATGTCCACTTCCGTTATGGCTTTGGTGGTGAAGTTTGTGTCTGGACACTTGCTCATAAGATAGTATGATACTAATTCTTCATCTGTTGGATGAAAGGTAAATGAGAATCATTATATTGGAGGTGGTGGCAGTAGCTGTCCATGTAGAATCACTCACTTGAAGGCAAGTGAGACTCTCAAAACGGGCCACCCCGGCCCGTTAGGCCCTAGCCCGCGCGGGCCAGGGCCAAAAAGCCCACAGGGCCAAACAGCCCACATATTAACCAGCCCGCACGGGCCAAAAATTCATATAACCCAACGGGTTAGGGCCAGCCCGCGGGCCACATTAAAAAAAATTATGCACCATTTTTTCCAAACCTTTGCAAGTAAGGTCTTCCCAATTCCAGGTTCTCATTATAAGAATACTCAAATGTTCAAAATGTGACTTCAAGTGCGACTTCAGGTGCAACAGGGTAGTGCTACACTAATTCAAGATGAGAAGTAATTGAAGTACAACTACAAACTGAAAACCTCAGTTGGCAACCCAAGAGATACTGAACAGCACACAAACAGCCAATTCACAAAGAAGGCACTTAAAATGTAATGCAAATTACAGACTATAAGACAGCCCAACTTACATGGAATCTGACGTCCCCACAGAGGCACTAATCCCTTGTAGAACCTGAAATTAAAAGACACTTTATTAGATGCACACCCTAATTCCTAGCAAAGAGCAACATAATATAATCTCACAACATCCTCCTGCAAACCATCGCAAGAGTTAACAGCATTTATAAGCATACCATGAGATTCCTTCAGATTTAACAAATTTTGATATCCCATGAAACGGACCTCTCGAAAGGGGCAGAGTTTGGACATGGACCTTCACAGCCTCAAAGGGGCAGAGTCATCAGCAATAAACTCCGCAGATGCGGAAGCAGCAAGGTAGATCAAGGTCTTGTACTTGCTTGCGTACTCTGGACCAGCAATATCAGAATAATACTTCTTAAAGAACTCATAGAACATTTTGAACATGTGATGTCACCAATTAGAGAAATCGAATCCAATTCACAAGAAACCCCAACCTCACTCTTTGATTCGACAACTTCAATTTCATCAATCGATACAGAACAAGACCTCAATTCAGCTCTTGTTGTTGCATGTTCACACTCTTTCTTCACCTTCAACTGAAGAAGAAGCTTCTGGAACCAAACACAAGAAGAGACCCTTTGGGATAAAGATTCCACCGGCACCGGCACGATTGCATTGGAACAAGGCCCAAGACACGAAACGACACATTTACCTGCGTATTCAAGAAACAAAAGCGCAAACGCCGACACGGTGATCCCAACCGTGAGCCTCTCCACAGTCGCGACCAAAACCGCCACCACCAACATCTTCACAACAACACCGACAACCATATTCGAACCCGATCCACAACCGCAGCATTCTCCGACCCGACCCGAAACCGCACCCGCAACCCCATCGCTGTTTTCTCCAATCGACAGACTCAGCCTCGGAACCTCCGATAGGGGAACGATCGGAGTCGGTGGTTCCGGCAGCGGCGTGGGAGTGATCTCCGGCGAAGGCGGCGGCGGCGGCGGAGGAGGATCAGGTATTTCGGGTCGAACCGGTTTCTTGGACTTGGATTTCTTGAAACGGCTGCGGTTCTTGACGAAGAGATCGATGAGGGAGGTGGGGAAGCCGGTCTTGCCGCGTTTTGGAGATTGGAAATCGGCGACGATCTGGGATATTCGGGTGACCCTGTCTTTGTGAAGAAGAATGAGTTGAACAATCTGTGAAGAAGAATAACTAAGAGAAGAAGAAGAAGAAGAAAAATCCCTAGTGAAGAAGAACGTTCATGAAGATGAAATTGGGAAATTAGGTTTTCATAAAAAAAATGGGTTGGCCCGCGGTTGGCCCTTTCATAACCCAAAATGAATGAGGGCTAAAAAAAAGAGGGCTGAAAATGGCCCTATTATTTGGGGGCTAAAAATGGACAGGGCTAAAAATGAGGGTTAAAAGGGTGGCCCACTGGTTTGGGGCCTATTTGACAGCTCTAAGTGAGAGAACCAATTAGGTGACTTGAGATAAATGTTTACATGCAAGGTATATTTATAATGAGCCACTATGCTAACGGATAAAACTATTTTTTATGACTATGTTATTGCTGATCTTTATATTTGGTAATAGTTTATGGGGTTTGATGAATTGAGTGGCAGTGGGATAATTCTCTGATTGTTTTTCTTCCGTGTCCTCTCTTGATATCTCTCTCTATTCTTTGGCACTGACAAAACTTTGCGTGCATGCTTGGGAAACTATGTGGTGTTCCTTAGTGAGTAAAAATATGGCCAAAAGTGTTTTTACCAGGACTCAAGTGTGCCTTTTGTGTTTCATAGTGTGCAACATGTTAGCTTTGAGGTATATTTCAAGTAATCACTAATTTACATTATAAGAAATATGCTTATTACACGCCAACTTTTACTTTCAAATTTTACTGCCTTTTTCGAGTATGCTTATGGAATCGTTTACTTGATAAACATATTAGTAAGTGGGTGCTGGAGTTCAAGTTGTCCTCACATAATGTTTTCAGCTGTATGGACATCTTTTCCCATTTCTTCTTCTTCCCCCTTTTCAAAAGTTAGTTACATATATAAGACCAAAGAAAAAATAGGAGGCAAGGGCATTTTGCACCCATTGGAGGCAAGGGCATTTTGCACCCATTGGAGGCAAGGGCAGATTCATTCATTACTCTAATTGAACGGGCAATGTTCAGCAACTTTGGTACATTTACTGCTAAATATACGACCCATTTCTCATCGCTAAATGTCACCCATTTTCACTGGTAAATATTTATCCAGCTACATTAGCAAGTGATGCAGTAATACGAAACATTAAATTTGAGCAAATTGGCGTTACTAATTAAAAGATATGTGTCTAATGACAGTGGCGACAACAAAGACACCACAAGAATATGAGAATGTTCAGACATAATACAATTATGGCAAGACATGACATGGACCAAATGTGACTAGAATTCTTGTGTTGTGAAAAGAGTATTTTAATTATACGTATTATTTTATTGGTAATTTACTTAATATGTGGTCCCCAAACAGGACGTTTACCCATTGTCTCCTTCCTCGGCCACATATAATGTTTTAACTATGCCTTATTTTCTCCCATCTTCAGTTGTATTAAAATGAATCTTGATTTTTGCTACAACAATGAGATCCCTCAATTTCATTCTCACAATACTAATTTTTTATATATATAAGCAAGCAGGACTTGTGATATGTACAAATTCGATAAACATTACAGTCCCCTATCATTAACTTAAGCTTTTTGTAGAATGAATAATCCAGTATACTATTGAATCCAACATAAATTATATTTTGCACTTCCAAAAGTTTCAATTGGTCAAGAGATACCCATTGGGGTTTTACACTTTACATGCTTTTACTCATTGATCTTAATTTGTATCGATCATTAATCTTTACATTAACTCGTTAATCAATTGCCTTTACATAGAATGATGCTCCCATATGATATTCTTTTTATTACATGCCATGCTTTTAATTTTTATTTCAAGAATGATGCTCCCATTTATTACGTGCCATGCTCTTAATTTTTATTTAAAGAATGTGAATCATGTTCATGAAAAATAGTAAATAATGTCACTTAATCATTGCACATGTGGAGCTGTTGGCATATAATAGAAAATGATGGCATTAAAACCCCAAAATTGCCTTAGTTGAAGTCATCCATACATAGACAAGATATGATATTATCTTCATAACATACCATAAGATAATTAAACTCTAATTTTATTAGTTAGTGCTTTGAAAGGACCATATCCAATCAAGTTCGGATGCCTCGCAAAAAACCACTTGCTCCTCTGCTATCAGCGAGATCCCGAAGTTTGAAAAATCGGGCCCCAGCTCTTATAAAGTGATGGTGACGTGGGTGTATGGGTAAACTGGTGGAGTGGTAAGAGTCAATAAAGTAGCGCAATTGTTCCCATGCAAAGTCATATATTTACAAATCAGAAAACGAAAGATGTTGCCATGTGCACCATCGGGTAATGATAGTTGGAAACATGTTTAGGAAACCCAAATTCCACCTAATTTTAGTCATTTCATCGTAAAGTGCAAGTATCTGAATTTAACGGAGAATCAACATCAACAACACATTTACACTAAATTAATTGGAGTTGATGGTAGATGAACTCAAATGAAAGATACAAAGGGATAAAATAAAATAAAATAATAATAATATATATTAAAAAAAGTCAAATAAAAGGGGTGTAAAATAAAAAAGATGGGGAAATGATAAAGAGATAAAGGACTAAAAAGGGACCATTTGGAACATAAGAATAACAACAGGTCTAATCATCCACCATACTAATAGCTTTTCTACATTCCATCTTAAGGCACACCGCCCGCTAATCCATATCTCACTCCATTAAGTCTTGTTTTACTACCTTCCCCTATTAGATTTTAGGTATAAGGGTATTTTTGTATTTCAATGATATTCTAGATGTCTCTTTTCTGTTATGCTCTTCTATATAAGAGCTCACTCATTGTACAAATTAATCACCATAATCAATGAAATCAACCTTTTACATTTTCTCTCTTTTACCTTTTAATATGGTATCAAGAGCAATTTTTCATCCTCCGTGAATGAGGTTCCGCTGCCATCATTAATTTTTTTTTAATCTCTTCATCCATATGTCCTTTGATTTTGTATCTTTTCTCTTCTATGGAGAGTTATCATTAGTCATTTCTTGGCCTTCTTTACATGTTCCATTTGTTAACTCCACAATAGTTTTGGAATCCGAAGAAATTTTGTTATCTTTTGTTAACTTCACATGTTCCATTTGTTATCTCTTCTTCCAGATCTGATCTTGTGAATTTTATTTTATTTTTATTATGCATTTTTTTTTCGTTTTTTCTTTCACAGTTTTTCATAACTAGATTTCTTTATGTCACTGTTCCGATCATCTTCTCCGGTGATCTTTTCGGATCTGTCGATTTTTCGTCCAGATCTGTGTCTCTTTTGGTTCCGAACATGTTTTTTCTTCAAGATCTGAGTATTGTCAGTCTAATCCATATTCTTGTTCCTGCTCAAGTTTGTTCGTATGTACCACCATTGTTGCAGTTCCAGATCTGTGCTCGTGCCATCACCGACGCTGGTTCAGTTTTGGTGGTCAGCCACCATCGCAGCATCAGATTTTTTTTTTTTGGTCAACTTTTCCGACCACTTTCCGCCGTGCATGTTTTTTTTTTCCGGCATGTTCTTCTCCAAAAAAAAAAAAAGTTTTTAGTTGCTGGTCATTTTTTTTTTCTTCCAGCACCTTCCTCTCTCTTTTTTCTCCGGCTCTGTCATCTCCTTTTCTTCCTATGCTTCCTTTGATTTTTTGTTTTCCTCTGTTTTCTGATTATGTCCACTTACAGTTTCTTGGCTTGGATTTATATGCATTTTTTGTTAGCTCTCAATGATTCGAACAAGGTGTTTGATGTTTTTACTGACCAAGGCATTTTGTTGCTACTGCTATAGCTTATGTTGTAGCTCTCGTTCTGAAGATGGATTCAGCTCTCCAAATGGCGTTTGACCACGTAGCTCATTTTTATTTGGTTTTAATTTTATATTTCTGGCTTGTGTTTGGCCACTTTGATTTTATTCCCACATATATTTGTGGTGTTATTCAAGTCTGATTTGGCTTGTATTTGGTTTATTTTTTGCCATTGTTTGGCTTTATTTTGGTTTCTTATTTAGGGGGAGCATTGTTCATGTTGCTGAAGTTTATTTCAAAACAGTTGATTTTGCCGATGTCCACCCCGGCGGTTCAAATTAGGTTGTTGATGTCCATCCCAGCCTTATCTTCCTTTGCTGATGTCCATTCCAGCACTATTTCTTTACTAGCTTGATGATCATGTTATTTGGTTATTATGTTTTCTTGATTTTTCTTGTTCAAGATAGAAGTTCTCTTTGTTCACTCTCCATCTTGAGGGGGAGTATTAGATATTAGGTATAAGGGTACTTTTGTATTTCAATGATATTCTAGATCTCTCTTTTCTGTTATGCTCTTCTATATAAGAGCTCACTCATTGTACAAATTAATCACCACAATCAATGAAATCAACCTTTTACATTTTCTCTCTTTTACCTTTTAATATCCCCAAGTAAGCTTTGGTCTACCTCTACCTTTCTTTATGTCGTGCTCTTGGCAACAAACTTTTTGTTCTTACGGGAGTGTCGAGGAGCCTTCTCATTACGTGCTCAAACCACCTCAATCTATGTTCTCTTATTTTTCAGCCACCGGTAGTACTCCTACCTTACGTCAAAATAGTACTCCTACCTTACGTCAAATATCTTAATTTTTTATCTTATCTATCCTCGTATAACCACATATTCACCTTAACACCCTTTTCTCTACTACTTCTATTTATGCTCATGTTGCCTATGTGCTGGCCAACATTTAGCTCCATGTAACATTGTAGGCCTTACTGCTGTTCTACAGAATTTTTCTTTTAGCTTAAGGGAAATTTTGCGGTCATATAAAACCCAGATGCACTATGCCATTTCATCCATCCTGCTCTGATTCTATGATTTACATCCTCATCAATTTCTCCTCCTTTTTGCAAAATGGATCCCAAGTATCTAAAAATATCATTCTTGGGCATCTCTTGACCAAGTAGATGCATGAGATCTTGGTCTACATATCTTACAAGAGAAAACTCATATTTTGTATACTCTATAGAAGAATTAATGAATGATTGACCTCGAAGTTATGAGAATAGTGAGAAAACTTCCCAACAAGGGCATAATCATTCATTATTCAGTTGGTCGTCTCCAACTCAAAGCCCGACCTATATAGAAAACAAGAGTTTTCTTTAAGCCAATTAGGGAGAAAGTTTAGAGCAATATATATATTCTTATATTTTCTAGTAAGTTTCTAATAACCAGCTTTTGTAGCCCCATTGGAACGTTTATAGCTATAATATGCTATGCAGCACCGACACCGACACGGGATACGTGACACGATACGACACGACACTCCGACACGTTAATCCTAAAAAGTGTTAGATTTCGACACGTTAGGACACATTTTGATATTAAATAATATTTTTAATTTATGTAATGTATATTGTATTTAATATTCAATAATTTACAGAAAAATGAATCTAAACTTATAATATTCATAAATTTTGCAAAGAAACATAAGATATCCCAAATATTTATATTAAACTCAATAAAATAGTAATCGTAATCCAACGAATCTAATAGTTGGAAATAAAAACTCAACGCAACACAACCTTTAAATCTTTTTTTTTTAATTTTTATAACACGTGTTAGAGTGTCGGAGAGTGTCAGAGTGTCCGAGAGTGTCGGACACGACACGTCAGGGTTTTTGAAGTGTCGGTGCTTCATAGATAATATGTGATCTACATGTTACGGGCCAATCTTAAAGCCTAATATTTTTGAAAGCCCAAGAAGGAGCAACAGAAAGAGGAAACTAAGGGAAATAGAAGAGAAAGTCTTTAAATTGTACTAATTCTAATACGACAGTAATGGATCTAGCATTGGGGTCCCAAAAAGCCACTAAAGTTCCAGAATTTCACTACCCACAAGTTAACTCTATAAATAAGAGGTAAAACATATAGTTATTATACTCACACTTTCTCTCATTACTTGTTGTCACAGTGAACATATACCACCCCTTTGGCTACATCGTTACCCTTGTGCATAGTGATTTGCTTATATCAAATGTATCTTCTTCATAGATACCTGAGAGAGCCTTAGATCTAAGATCAGTCTACTAGTCTCTGACTAGATACTTTTATCCTTAAGATAGAACATTGGTGCAGTATGTGAAAAGGGTAACTTCTACTCCCATTACCAACATAGAGAACACACAAGGAGCAACAGCCACCAGCAACCACTGTTACCACCATGACCTGCCTGCCAGGACCTGATAGATCAACCACTTAACAGGCCTAAGCTAGAGAACGAACACACCATCAATTACAATGTCGTCCACGTCAGCGACACTATGTCAGACACGACATCCATGCCAGCACCAAACCCCCTAACTCAGCCCGGACCAGTCCAATCGCAACCTGTGGTGGACGTCGACTACCGCATAACACAGGCTGCCCTAAATGCAATCTTGTAACGAATAGAAAAGATGGAGAGCTGCAACCAGATCCAGAGATAGATGGACGCCCAGAGGGCACATGATATAGAAAATTGACTTCTCTAGAATGGAACCCGGTACAGGGAGGAGACCGAGTCCAAGGTGAAGGATACAGGAGACGGGAAGGAGTCCGAGATCATGATAATGGCAGAAATGAAAACACAAATGCCAGGAATGAAAATGAGGCAGGAAATCGAGGCCGAGGTGAAAACAATGGCCAAAATAGAAATGATGGTGGAGCGCGGAATGCTGAGCACAATTAGACCGATGAAAACTAAGGGTGAGGTAAATAAGGTGCTTACTGGAAATGTTGAAGCCAAAACTTAATGGGCATTAGAATCTTGTTTTATTCATATTGATTGAAATTTGATTGATTTAGTATATTAGACTTGAAAAAGGTATTTGAAATCATATATTGAAATTGTGTATAAAACTGTACAAGAGTACTCTATTTATAGAGTACAGAAAGGTCTAATGGGCCAAGCCCAAAAATAATAAAAGTAAAACCTAGAAAAATCTAGATCCTTCTAGAGGATTCTAAATAATTAAAAATAAATAAATAAGAAAAACTAATTTCTAATATTTATAACAAATAAATAAACCCTAATATTTACAATACTCCCCCTCAAACTGAGGAATTGATAAAGCTTGCTAGTAAGTTCTTGAAATCTTTCTGAAGGAAGTCCCTTTGTCAATAGATCAGTTAATTGGCACCCAGTGGGAATGTATGGAGTGGTAATTAGCCCACTATCAAGTTTTCCTTTGATAAAATGACGGTCGACCTCAATATGTTTAGTCTGATCATGTTGAACTGGATTGTGAGCTATACAAATGGCGGACATATTATCACATAGCAGTTTCATAGGTCCCTCACATTTTATTTTGAGATCATCAAGTACAATTTTGAGCCACAGTAACTCACAAATGCCTTGGGCCATAGCTTAAAATTCAGCTTCTGCACTTGATCTGGCAACCACATCTTGTTTCTTACTTCTCCATGTCACCAAGTTACCGCAAAGGAACATGCAATAACCAGTAGTAGAACGACGGTCAGTCACAGATCCAGCATAATCAGCATCAGTGTAGACTTCTAAAGATAGATTGCCATCCCATCAGAACAACAATCCTTCACCAGGAGTAGCTTTAAGATACTGAAAAATTCTCTCTACTGCCTGCATGTGTTTCTCTTTTGGGTCGTGCATAAACTGACTAACAACACTAACGGCATAAGCCAGGTCTGGTCTAGTATGAGCCAGATAGATAATTTCCCAACTAACCGTTGATATTGTCCTTTATCAACTGGAGGACTCTCTTCTTTATAGCCTATCTTGTGATTCTGCTCAATAGGAGTATTAGAGGGTTTACACCCAAGTTTTCCTGCTTCTTTAAGAAGATCAAGAACATATTTTCTTTGGCTGATGAAAAACCCTTTCTTTGAATGAGCTACTTCTATCCCTAGGAAATATCTCAGTTTTCCAAGGTCTTTGATTTCAAACTCAGAGGCAAGTCGTGTTTACAGAATCTGTTTCTCCACAGAATCATCACCTGTGATAATAATATCATCAACATATACAAGGAGCACAGTAAACTTCCCATTATGGGAGTGTTTGAAGAAAAGGGTGTGATCTCCTTGACTCTGTCTGTATCCTAAGGTCATCATAACCTTAGTAAACCTTCCAAACCAGGCACGAGGTGACTGCTTCAATCCATACAAGGCCTTTTTTAATCTACAAACTTTATTTTCTCCCTTCACAGAATCAAAACAAGGTGGGATTTCCATGTAGACTTCTTCTTCTAACTCACCATTGAGGAAAGCATTTTTCACATCAAATTGATTTATATCCCAATTGGAATGGGCAACAAGGGATAATAAGACTCTCACCGTATTCATCTTTGCAACTGGAGCAAAGGTTTCTTCGTAATCAATGTCATAGGTTTGAGTGTAACCTTTGGCCATTAATCGAGCCTTGTATCTTTCAAGAGTTCCATCAAAATTATATTTTAGGGCATAAACCCATCGGCACCCTACTGCTTTCTTTCCGTTGGGTCTATCAATAACCTCCTACGTTTTATTTTTCTCCAACGCGTTCATCTCCTCTTGCACGGCTTGAGCCCAATTCCCATCTTGCAAGGCTTCATGTACTGATTTTGGGATTGCAATAGAATCTAGTGCTGAAACAAAACTTTTGTGCTGCACAGAAAGATTAGCAGAGGAAACAAAGTGGGAGATTTTAGGAACATGAAGAACATCTTTAAGATGTAAGGACTCCTGTAAGTTTATGTTACCAGAACCCGCAACTGATGTATGTGAGCCATAAGCTACGGCTATTGTATGAGTTCCAATGGTAGGATGATAAGAAGTAAAGGAGTCAGCACAACAAGCCATATGATCAGTAGCACCAGAATCAACAACCCAAGAATGTTTAAAATCATTACATGAAGAAAGGAAAAAATAAGTTTTGGAACTCATACCAGTCATAGTCAAAGCACTAGTATCAGATGGCTTACTTAGAGAATCAAGAATGGCTCGGAGCCGTTCCAACTCATCTGGGTCCCACATGTTTTTTGTCTAACATACGGGTCCCACATGCTTTTTGTCTCTACAACATGAGAATTCAATTCTCATGTTACATGAGAAATACAAAACCCTTTGTTTTTTGTATTTTGGTCAAAGCCTCGTGTAACAGCCCGTGTTAACCCGGATTGTTAACATACTACCGTATTAAGCCACGCTTAATTAAAATGCGGAATAACTTTTTCTTTAATTCAATTATGACGTCATTAATCTTAGCCAACTTGATTACTTAATCAATTTCATAAAATACTGTCTGTATGTAAATTGCAAGACAACTAACTGAATACCTCATATATAAAAATAATGTGAGTATCTAAAGCCACAGGACTACAACACATAGCCTGGACCAAAATCCTGATACTTTAATACAACTTTAACTAAAAAGACAATAATAAATGCATGTGGCATGGACAAACCCCATGCTCACCCAAATAAGGCACAATGCCCAACAACAGTCTCAACATAATCATAACTGAAAACATAAACAACAGTCAAAATAACCAGCATCCATCATGTCAGCAAAACACAGATAAGCCTAACTCAGCTCTGGCCTCCTGCCACCTGAGCCCTCAACATTACCTGAACCTGAAATAAGCGTCCCCAAACGTGGGGTGAGATCTCTAAATAAGAAATCTCAGTAAGACAAGGGGTCCTCAAGGATCTTCCACCCCAAGCTCACTTACATGTGCAATATAAGTTCAAAAACAGTATTTACAATATAAGTTCCAAAACTATGCAGTGCAACAAATATTCATGCCATGTGTGTTTATAAAATCTACTGGCCAGAGAAATGCAGGAATACGTCTATACCTACATAAGTACAAGGAACACCGCTTGCACCTCACCCACAGCCTCACCATCTTGTATGTACTACATACTCAGGCTTACCGTATAGGTGGACATCACATGCATATCATAAAAGCACATTGCATATAATAGCTCAACAGCATTTCCAAAACATCAAAGCATGTAACACAGCATGCATAATCCACATCCCCATAGGACATGGTGGAACCACAACATGGCTAAACCGAGGACATGAAAGCTTACCTTGCAAGCTAGCTATCCAAGCCAAGAGTCCAACCACTCTCAAGTCCAAACACAGCAGTATCACAATTTGTTATGGACCAATAATATATCATTAATTATGCATCACAAGTATGTAACTTAAAGACTACGCCTTTCCTTTACGTTTTACGTCTTAAGGCTTCCAACAAAGCCATAAGCCCTTAATCATATGATTCTGACTTAGTCCATTAATTACAGAAGTTCAACTTCCTTAATCTAGGGTCCATAAACCCCCAATAGCTTATTGTTCACACAACACAGCTACTGTTCTGCGAAATCCCAGAATATCCGGATATTACAAGGGACATATCCGGATATGCAATATCCGGATATCACTCTGACCATATCCGGATATACCATATCCGGATACCCAGATCCCTCATCCGGATATGAATATCCGGATACCATATCCGGATACTGATATCCGGATATCTGTTCGACAAATATCCAGATATCTCACGACAGAATGCAGTTTCTGCATTTCGTGAATATCCAGTCCAAAGATCCAACTTTTAACACTTAATTACGTTAAAGCATACATCTTTAATCTGTTTTAGGTTCATACTCAGATTACCTTCTTGTTTACTCATTAAGCATGGCAAAGACATCAACTTTAAGCCACAAAACTATGATCAAGGATGAGGAAACTTACCCCAAGCTTGAAACAGCTCAACAATGGTGTTCTTGGAGCTCACAAGTCAGCTCCAAGGTACTGCCTTTTGGGAGGACGAAAATGAAGTAACAAGGTGAGTTCTTTCTTCACCAAGAAAGCTACTTGAAGCTTCTTCCTTTCATGACACAAACTCAGCCTCACCCCCTCACCCAAAATAGCCTTCTCAACTCAGAATGAGACCAACAATGTAGTCCCAAGGCTAACTCTCACCCTCACCAAGTGTTTAAAGTGATGGAACAAGCATGAAAGGTGATAACTTGGCCAAAGAATGAAGAAGAAGGGCAATGGAACACAAAGGATGGAGGTGCAGCAAAGAGAGCTCACACACCAACACTATTCACGTAGGAGGCTGCATATTTTTGACCTAGAAACTTGTGCCATTTAGCATATATAGCCACTTAAGTCATATCGCGCAGTATTAGCGTTAATAGCAACGCAAAAGATCTTGATCCCAAACTTTGGAATCTATACCTAGACATTTTTCTAAGATTTTTCATATTTTTATTTTATTTTTCGGAGCACCTTTCCGGTACGCGCTTTTCCATAGCCAGTATCAGTTCTGGCATCAGATCATATTATTTTGACTTGAAACTCGTTTTATAAGTCCTACATAATATTCTAGTAATTATCATACACTCTTCATAATTTTCCGGTACGCATTTATACCGGGTAGCAGAACCGGTATCTGCGCTTTTCTTCCGAAAAGCGACTTTCAGCATTTTTACTCACTCAATATAATTGTTTAAGCCCACTAATAATTATTAAGATCAATTATGGAATCATTTCCTAATTATCATAATTAATTCACTAATTACCTTAATTAACGGTGCGGGTTCTTACACCTCGTACCGCTGATTCAAATAAAAAAGGGTTCATTTTTTTAGTTAATAATACAGATAAGTTGTCTGCATTAAGTCCAAAATGATATCATTTTAGGATGAAAATTAATGTGTTTTTGTAATTTTAATTTATTTCAGGATTATAATAGTCTTTATAATTATAATTTTTTAATTTTTCAACACTAAAATGATATTATTTTATGAAAATCATATATCTCAATCGAAAATTAAGATATTAATCCCAAAATGAAATGCAAAAAACTATAGGCTTTTTGACCCTTTTGCTCCTCATTAATTAATTAATAATCATTTTACCCCTTACTCAAAACTATCTACCAACCTGCCCCTTTTACCGATTCACTTGAATATTTAATCGATTAAATGGTCAAAACTGTCAAAAATGGTTGACTCAGATTTAATCGATTAAATCTCCATATTTAATCGATTAACTTGAATATTTAATCGGTTAAGACTGATATTTAATCGGTTAATACTGATATTTAATCGGTTAAATATCCCAAATGAACGTGAAAACATTGATTGAATGAGACAAACAAGGAAAACTTGCTACTTTCAAAGGGGATGATTGAAATCTATCTTACTTGCTGTGAAGAAATACGAAATGAAAGTATTTCACCCCGGCCTGAATTGAATTGAATATGTTAATAAGGGCCGTGAGTACATGCATGGTGGTCATCCTCAACCAGTATATTGTGCTTTAGGGACTTAAGAGGGTACTATTGAGATATATACTGATTGAAATGCTAACAGTGATGGAAGTATTAGATGTGCTCCAAAAGAAATGGGGCTTTGTGGTGCCTGTGTATTGGAGCTGAAGTCCATACTTCCAAATGGATGGATTTCTAAGTTGGAAGTCAAAACTCGAGACATGTTGAAGAATTTTTGCAAAATTGAGCACAAAACTCTTCAGAAAGAAGCAATATTAAGCAGCAAATCTATGATAAGAGCTGCTTTTAGAGATGGCACAAATGATGATAACATATATTGTCCAGTGTCAAGTGACTTGTCAGAAGAAGGGCTATTTCTCTTCCAACAGCATTGGATTAAAGGTGAACCAATCATAGTTCGAGATATTCTTATACTAGGGATAGGTCTAAGTTGGGAGCCAAAGGTCAGTTGGCGATCATTATGTGAAAATCTGGAATCAGGGAACAACCCAAATGTGTTAATGAACCAAGATTGGTTCTCGCTATGCAGTGAAGCAATGACTTTTCCTTGTTTTTCTCATTCAATCAATGTTTTCACGCTCATTTGGGATATTTAATCGATTAAATATAAGTTTTAATCGATTAAATATCTCTCTTAATCGATTAAAGAGGGAGATTTAATTGATTAAATCCCGAGTCAACAATTTTTGCCGGTTTTGACCATTTAATCGATTAAGTATTCAAGTTAATCGATTAAAGAGTGGCAGATTGGTGGATAGTTTTGAGTAAGGGCGAAATGATTATTAATTAATTAATGAAGGGCAAAATGGTAAAAAAGCCAAAAACTATAATCAAAATAATTAGTTGTTAAATTGATCTTTTTTCAAGTTATTTCTCCAATAGACATTTTATACAATAGATTCATAAATTAACCTTGTAAAAGTTAGCATGTTATCATATTAATCCTTCAATAATTACTGAGGGTTTTGAGTATGCAGTAACATGCTAATTTTTATCATATTTCTTAAATGTTATTATAAATGTTATCTATTCTTCTAATAACATTTATAGCTTTTGTAATATTTGTTCTGTCAAATACTTTTTTAAACTATAAGAATGTTTTGGGGAAGGAAATGTTACAAGAATAGATAATGTTAACTTTTAAGAGAGCTTACTATGTTAGAGTTAAAATAGGGAATATATTATCTAATATCTTCTCCTTATAATAAGATGGAAGTGTGATTCAAAATTAAAATTTCTCCTCTTAGAATCCGACTTCGATTCTTGAGTATTTTCGTCGAACAATCTATTTCTTTTTTTTCTTTTTCGGTGAAAACAATCTATTTCTTTCTCTCTCTTTTTTTGGTGAAAACAATATATTTCTTTTACATGGGCGCATTATTGTAAAACCATTTCCTATTGGAAATGGAGCAATGCTTTATTCAAAATGTCAAATAATATATAAGTTGATTATGAAATTCGTTGGGCTTCTATATATCGACAACAACTCGCAAGTATGCAGCACTTGATTAGAAGTTAGTTGTTTTACGATTAATTACATTATTTGTCATAATTGGTGTCAGGCTAGCGGAAACAAAATTTCATCCAGAGGAACAAGCTCTCATTTAATTTGTCATTAGAGTACAAAGCATACATCTCATAAGAACTAATTAACATAACCAAAGGACTGGTAATAGAAAAAGAGGTGAATTGATACTAATAATCCAACACATTTAATTAGTTACTCATCAAGTTTGAACTTGATGTTGGCACTAGGCCATTCCCACTAACGTTGACTTTAACGGTCAGCCTCGACTTTCACGTTGACTTTTCCATCTTGACCAAACCTTGCAGCAAAGTTATTTCCTGTAACCTCAGAAGAAACAGGAACTAGAGTGAGTCCATCGTCAACCTGTTGCAAGTGAAGATTTCTACTTTGGATCCTAGCATTGAGCCTCTTTCTGCGTTGATCTTTGGTTTCATAATAGTAGTGATTAGAAATCACATGACTTGCAAAAAATTGTGAGGTTGGGATACTTGCTTGCATTTTGAGCATGTGTATGGCCCGTTTTTTCTTGTAGGGAATGCTGCGAATTCGACCATCACCATTAATTTCATCACCACCATCATCATGCTTATCATCATGAGCTCGATGATTATTTATGTTTCTGTTTGTTTCATTCATTATTTCACTACGACTTTTACGTCTAGAGTCATCAAGAAGGCGGCTGGTCGGTCTTGTTTGCTGAGAATAGTCAAATGATTGGGTTTCATCAGTCGACCTCTGATGAATGAAGCATATCGAAGTTGTGAATTCAATAAAGTTTTCATTTTAGCACTAATAACTGTGCCACCAACTTCTTTGTCAGGTTGTGACGATAATAATGATGCAAAGAGAGGTTGAGGTTTTATCACCTTCTCGGTGACACTTGCCTTATCATCATGACCAAGCAAAACTGGTGAATTTTTTTGAACACACACCCCATTTGCTGTGGCCACTGAGCTTTTTCTCAACTGATTAGCCACCATTTAGTTCAAGTCAAGTTGGTTTGATTCATTAATGGAGGACGAGGATTCATTAATGGTGGGGTTATGAGAACTCTATTTTGGAAGCAAAGAAAGGAGGGTAGTGCTAAGGTGGTTTGCCATTGAAAAATGGGGTGAAAGTTGATGGTATCCAAAGGCTTCTTATGTGTTAAGGGGTGCATTGTAATGAAGGTCAATTAGGGCTATTTTATTTCAATTTTTTTGGATTTTTTTATTATTTCTTGTATTATGTTTGCATTAATTGTCTAATCGAAAGAATTTATTAGGCTTATAAATTTGAGCCTAATATGTTAAATTATTCCATTGAAAATTTTCAACGAAGGAGTATCTGTCAATTTGTAGAATATAGAAAACTTTTTTAATGTGTACCAAAAATATCTAATAGACGATTTGACCGTTTCGTTGAAGGTAATTAAAAACCTAGGTAGGTTAAACAAGGTGCACGTATGAATTTGTTTCAAAATCTCCACTTAAATGGAAAACATTTACAACTCGATTGACCAATGAAATTGTACTGTGCTGATATACTTATCCTTTTTGTGTTAGGGTACTTTTAGGATAAAATATATTTTAAGATATTGTTCATATTACTTTTATTAATTTATTATTTACATAAAGAAATATTTAATTCAGTTTCTATATGCTTATTTTTTTCAATTTTATCTTTATTATATATCCCTGTAAAAAATTGACATAGAATTATTGTAAATTTTAAAAAATTAAATTGGAAATAAAGGTTAAAGAAAAAAGATTATTCATTGTCTTTATATGTAATACTCATTTTTTAATTTAATTTTTATATTTTAATGTATTGTAATTTTAGTAGATAATTTTGTTATATCAATAAGCAGTAAAAACCAAATAAAAAATACTTATTCGTATAAAGTTGAATTTAAAAAAATTATATATAAATAAAATTGGATTATGTATAGACCATAAATATATTTTACCCACAATATAATGATAAAAGAAAATATATTTCTGGGGCTTTTATTGTTATTTTATTCTTAAGGCTTTTCTATTTCTAGCAGTGTCATTAATAGGACAGTTTAGATTATTTCCATCATTTGTTTTTTGTATTTTGGTCAAAGCCTCGTACCGCTGATTCAAATAAAAAAGGGTTCGTTTTTTTTTTCCTTCCAGTTAATACAGATACGTTGTCTGCATTGAGCCCAAAATGATATTATTTTAGGATAAAAATCAATTCATTTTTATAATTTTAATTTATTTCAAAATTATAATAGTCTTTATAATTATATTTTTTAATATTTCAACACTAAAATGATATTATTTTATGAAAATCATATATCTCAATTGAAAATTAAGATATTAATCCCAAAATGAAATGCAAAAAACTATAGGCTTTTGACTCTTTTGCCCCTCATTAATTAATTAATAATCATTTTGCCCCTTACGCAAAATTATCTACCAACCTGCCCCTCTTTAACCGATTAACTTGAATATTTAATCGATTAAATGATCAAAACTGGCAAAAATGGTTGACTCAAGATTTAATCGATTAAATCTCCATATTTAATCGATTAACTTGAATATTTAATCGGTTAAGACTTATATTTAATCGATTAAATATCCCAGATGAACGTGAAAACATTGATTGAATGAGACAAACAATTAAAACTCGCTACTTTCAAAGGGGATGATTGAAATCTGTCTTACTTGCTGTGAAGAAATACGAAATGAAAGTATTTCACCCCGGGCTGAATTTAAGTTTGAATATGTTAATAAGGGTCGTGAGTACATGCATGGTGGTCATCCTCAACCAATATATTGTGCTTTAGGGACTTCAGAGGGTACTATTGAGATATATACTAATTGGAATGCTAACAGTGATGCAAGTATTAGATGTGCTCCAAAAGGAATGGGGCTTTGTGGTGCCTGTGTATTGGAGCTGAAGTCCATACTTCCAAATGGATGGATTTCTAAGTTGGAAGTCAAAACTCGAGACATGTTGAAGAAATTTTGCAAAATTGAGCACAAAACTCTTCAGAAAGAAGCAATATTAAGCAGCAAATCTATGATAAGAGCTGCTTTTAGAGATGGCACGGATGATGATAACATATATTGTCCAGTGTCAAGTGACTTGTCAGAAGAAGGGCTATTTCGCTCCCAACAGCATTGGATTCAAGGTGAACCAATCATAGTTCGAGATATTCTTAAACTAAGGATAGGTCTAAGTTGGGAGCCAAAGGTCACTTGGCGAGCATTATGTGAAAATCTGGATTCAGGGAACAACTCATATGTGTTAATGAACCAAGATTGGTTCTCGCTATGCAGTGAAGCAACGACTTTTCCTTGTTTGTCTCATTTAATCAATGTTTTCACGCTCATTCGGAATATTTAATCGATTAAATATAAGTTTTAATCGATTAAATATAAATTTTAATCGATTAAATATCTCTCTTAATCGATTAAATAGTGAGATTTAATCGATTAAATCTCGAGTCAACAATTTTTGCCTGTTTTGACCATATCGATTAAGTATTCAAGTTAATCGATTAAAGAGGGGCAGATTGATGGATAGTTTTGGGTAAGGGCGAAATGATTATTAATTAATTAACGAAGGACAAAATGGTCAAAAAGCCAAAAACTATAATCAAAATAATTAGTTGTTAAATTGATCTTTTTTCAAGTTATTTCTCCAATAGACATTTTATACAATAGATTCATAAATTAACCTTGTAAAAGCAACGGTTTTGAGTATGCGGTAACATGCTAATTTTTATCATATTTATTAAATGTTATTATAAATGTTATCTATTCTTCTAATAACATTTATAACTTTTGTAATATTTGTTCTGTCAAATACTTTTTTAAACTATATGAATGTTTTGGGGAAGGAAATGTTACAAGAACATATAACGTTAACTTTTAAGAGAGCTTACTATGTTAGACTTAAAATAGGGAATATATTATCTAATATCTTCTCCTTATAATAAGATGGAAGTGTGATTCAAAATTAAAATTTCTCCTCCTAGAATCCGACTTCGATTCTTGAGTATTTTCGTCGAACAATTTTTTTTTTTTTTGGTGAAAACAATCCATTTCTTTTACATGGGCGCCTTACTGTAAAACCATTTCCTATTGGAAATGGAGCAATTCTTTATTCAAAATGTCAAATAATATATAAGTTGATTCTGAATTTCGTTGGGCTTCTATATATCGACAACAACTCGCAAGTATGCAGCACTTGATTAGAAGTTAGTTGTTTTAAGATTAATTACATTATTTGTCATAATTGGTGTCAGGCCAGCGGAAACAAAATTTCATCCAGGGGAACACGCTCTCATTTAATTTGTCATTAGAGTGCAAAGCATACATCTCATAAGAACTAATTAACATAACCAAAGGACTGGTAATAGAAATAGTGGTGAATTGATACTAATAATCGAACACATTTAATTAGTTACTCATCAAGTTTGAACTTGATGTTGGCACTAGGCCATTCCCATTAACGTTGACTTTAACGGTCAGCCTCGACTTTAACGTTGACTTGTCCATCTTGACCAAACCTTGCAGCAAAGTTGTTTCCTGTAACCTCAGAAGAAACAGGAACTAGAGTGAGTCCACCATCAACCTGTTGCAAGCGAAGATTTCTACTTTGGACCCTAGCATTGAGCCTCTTTCTGCGTTGATCTTTGGTTTCATAATAGTAGTGATTAGAAACCACATGACTAGTAAAAAATTGTGATGTTGGGAATACTTGCTTGCATTTTGAGCATGTGTATGGCCCGTTTTTCTGGTAGGGAATGCTGCGAATTCGACCATCACCATTAATTTCATCATCACCATCATCATGCTTATCATCCTGAGCTCGATGATTATTTATGTTTCTGTTTGTTTCATTCATTATTTCACTACAACTTTCACGTCTAGATTCATCAAGAAGAAGGCTGGTCGGTCTTGTTTGATGAGAATAGTCAACATGATTGGGTTTCATCAGTCGACCTCTGATGAATGAAGCATATCGAAGTTGTGAATTCAATAAATTTTTCATTTTAGCACTGATAACTGCGCCACCAACTTCTTTGTTAGGTTGTGACGATGATAATGATGCAAAGAGAGGTTGAGGTTTTATCACCTTCTCGGTGACACTTGCCTCATCATCATTACCAAGCAAAACTGGTGAATTTTTTTGAACACTCACCCCATTTGCTGTGGCCACTGAGCTTTTTCTCAACTGATCAGCCACCATTTGGTTCAAGTCAAGTTGGTTTGATTCATTAATGGAGGACGAGGATTCATTAATGGTGGGGTTCTGAGAACTCGATTTTGGAAGCAAAGAAAGGAGGGTAGTGCTAAGGTGGTTTGCCATTGAAAAATGGGGTGAAAGCTGATGGTATCCAAAGACTTCTTCTGTGTTAAGGGGTGCATTGTAATGAAGGTCAATGGCCATTTTATATCAATATTTTTGGATTTTTTTTATTATTTCTTTTATTATGTTTGCATTAATTGTCTAATTGAAAGAATTTATTAGGCTTATAAATTTGAGCCTAATATGTTAAATTATTCTATTAAAAAATTTCAACGAAGGAGTATCTGTCAATTTGTAGAATATAGAAAACTTTTTTAATGGGTACCAAAAATATCTAGTAGACGATTTGACCCAACGTGCATTTTCTTTGCATTGGGCTTTTTCATTAACTGATAGAAATATCAGTTAGTCTACCATCTTTTTTCTTGATAGAAAGAAAAATTAAAAACCTAGGTAGGTTAAATAAGGTGCACGTATGAATTTGTTTCAAAATCTCCACTTAAATGGAAAACATTTACAACTCGATTGACCAATGAAATTGTACTGCATGTGCTGATATATTTATCCTTTTTGTGTCAAGGTAATTTCAGGATAAAATATATTTTAAGATATGGATAGGATATTGTGATACATAAATAATGTTTCGCACAATGTTACGACCAAATCTTAATCGTTGATTTCCGCCAATCAACGGTTATCATTTATTGCAAATTAATAATTAATTAATGAGTTTGATTTGAAAAATGATAACCGTTGATTGGCGGAAATCAACGATTAAGATGTGGTTGTAACATTGTGCGTAACATTATTTGTGTGTCACAATATCCTATCCCTTTAAGATATTGTTCATATTACTATTATTAATTTATTATTTACATAAAGAAATATTTAATTCAGTTTCTATATACTTATTTTTTTCAATTTTATCTTTATTATATATCCCTCTAAAAAATTGACATAGAATTATTGGAAATTTTAAAAAATTAAATTAGTAATAAAGGTTAAAGAAAAGAGATTATTCCTTGTCTTTATATGTAACACTCATTTTTTAATTTATTTTTTATATATTTATTGTATTGTAATTTTAATAGATAATTTTGTAAATATATATAATTTTTAAAAGTATACATAATTATTTTTGGAAATAATCGTTATATGTATAGACCATAAATATATTTTACCCACAATATACTGATAAAAGTAAATTTATTTCTGGGGCTTTTATTGTTATTTTATTGTTAAGGTTTTTCTATTTTATTGTAAATTTATTTTATTTCCATCAATTTTTTTTTTTTGGTCAAAGCCTCGTACCGCTGATTCAAATTAAAAAAGGAAAAAAAATAGCAAACAACGAAATGAATTGAGCAAGGTCCAAAAAAGAATTTTTTTTAAAAGAACATTTATAATTATTAAAAATATATGTATCATTAATTCAAGTAGGATTAAAAAATAAAGAATTTTAAAAAATGACAAATAAATAAACATTATTACTTTAAGAGAAACTAAATTTACAATTTAAAGCAAGAAAAATTATGACCGGCTGATACCTTTTTTTACAAGAAAGTAGAATAAAAGATTAAATCAATCTTTCACTCATTAAACATGTGAATTAATTTATGGAGTTATTCAATCTTAAGCCGTAATTTCAAATTAAAGTCTTAAAAAATTGAATGGAGAATCTCCACTAATTTTATTATTTCTTTCTACTTTTCATATTCTAATCTAACAGATGGTAGGTAATATTCACCATAATACACACACAAAAATGTACGAGACCCATTTTTTCTCTCTCATCTCTTCACATGGCTCCACATGGACTACACACATATTTTTGTGTATATTTTGGTGAACATTAAATAAAATTATCTAAATTAAATTTAAAAACTTTAAACCCTTTTAAAATTTATAATTTAAGTTTGGACATTTAAGTCCATGTGATGCTAAAAACTAATTAAAAAATAATTATTTTAAAATTACAAACAAATGAGATTTAAAAGGAAAAGAATTAACATAAAATGTTAATGTAGAATTTTTAAATTATTTTATCGAGTCTCGGAAATCCTGTTAAATTCAAAAAGAAATTTTTTTTCTCCCAATTATATCTCTTGTGTGGTTTTTTTTTAACAACTTCTACAGATGAAAAATAGCAAAAGGGAATGAATTTATTTATGGGATTTAATATTTATTGTTGTAGGAGACAAAATTATCTGCTACCCATAAAAAAATGTGTTGGATTTACCTTTTTTCACTCTTATAATATAAGAAACATTAAACCCTTTATTTATTTATTTACTCTTGGTGAAATTTAAAATTTTAATTTACGTCACTTCAGCCCTTGATATTCACGTTATAGATAAAAAATTTATCATTACAATATTTAATCATTTATTCTCCTATTTTTTAATTTTATAATTTAAATTTGAACATTTAAGTCCATTTACTCACACACTGGCTGTTTGTCATTTTGCGCACAAGTATGTAACTGTTTTTATTTCATTTTTTTAATTTAATATATTAAAGTGAAACATTTGATGTTTGAGGGAAAATGAATCAATTTAAATGAATAAACTAAAAATAATAATAATATAATTCTTTTAAATTTTGGGAAAATGTAATGTTAAAAATAAATTTAAAAAAAATTATTATAAAATTAAAAGCAAGTGAAATTTGAGAGTAAAACAATTAACATTAAATGTTATTGTAGAGTTTTAAAATTAGTGCATCGAGTCTGCGTTGTATATCCTCCTAAATTTAAAAAGAAAATTTTATAACCCCTCCTAAGGGTAGCTCAGTTGCCAACTGAACTTCCAAGGGTTTACTTGAGTCAGAGGTTCAAACCCTGCCTCAAGCAAATTCTTGGAAAATCTTTGGGGGTCAGAGGATGTGTCTCCCTCCTCAATTAGGGGATTAATCTCATCCTTCATCCGGTAGCGAAGCTCAATGCACCCGCTGTTCCAATGAGGGGCTAGCCTACATGTCGTACCCCGAGGGCAAGGTGAATGGGGATACCTCCAGGTTATACCAAAAAAAAAAAAATTATTATCCATATTACATGCTAATGTACGTCCGCTCCTTTTCTTTTTCGTTCCTTCTCTTTTACTTTTTGAGAATAGCATCCTAATGATGGAAAAGGTAAAAACTCTACCGGGAAAGACGGGTTCATCTAATCATGTTACATAAGACAAGATATTTTATGTTATAGACACATATGTGTGGGGGCCACTTTATAAAAATAAAATAAATTAAAGAATGTCACGGTTTTCGATGGGTCTATAGGAGATAAATTACTGTTATGTTGCATAAGAGTAGTTTATCCCATAAAAGATTTGATGGTGATTGTTTGTGGCAAGGGGCGACGCGTGCTGAGCAGTTATGTGAGTGGAAGGGGGTTATGCTTTTTCATCCGTTTTAGCTTCCGTTTCTAGTTTATGTTTAAAAAACCTAAGATACATTTATTGTGGAGAGTGAAAAGGGATAAGAAGGAACCATCACTCAGAATCAGCACATATGTGCTAGGAGAAAATTTATTGTGGTCCGGGACCACCATTTTTTAGGTGGTCCCTTAGTGTAAATGAGAGGGTA
Source organism: Gastrolobium villosum (assembly GCA_032173675.1). Classification (NCBI taxonomy): domain Eukaryota; kingdom Viridiplantae; phylum Streptophyta; class Magnoliopsida; order Fabales; family Fabaceae; genus Gastrolobium; species Gastrolobium villosum. The sequence continues at coordinate 28,842 of JAVKPL010011806.1, read as the reverse complement.
AAATTAGAAAAGAAAAAAAATATCAGGGATAAAAAGGGAAAGAGAAAATTAGTGTTGTAAGAGGAAACATAATGGCACCCTTTTTATATATTAAACTCAGATATCTGAGTTAGCAAAGTTTAATAGTTAAGGAACTGAAATATTGACAGCATCTATTATAAGAAGAAATTCACAGAGAGTTGGGGAAACAATTCCCTTACACATCACCAGAATTAATAACAAGATTCCTACTACAATAATATGACTCTATCAATGGAATCCACAAAGGCTCCCATCCATTGTTTTCATATTTCTTTCCTCATACTACTCTCACTCACTTCAGAATATTCTCTTCACACACATCCTATTCCCCAAACGGTTTTCCCCTTTTTACCACACTGAACCACACGTCCAGGTGCTGCCCTCACCTTCCACTTTTCTCCAATGCCTCTTTTCCTTCTAACCGTCCCTCTTTATCACAACTCCCTCCCCCACATGACTCTCCCCATTCATTGCATTCCACGTGGCCATGGGTATAACAGAATGCTGCTTCACGTTACTTTCCTTCTTGGCTTGCTGATTTTTTCCCCCATTTGGGCTTTTGCCCTCAGATTGGGCCATATCATTGACCCCTTTCCTTTGGGCCTTAGCTCCCCTGCGCCTATAATACTTATTGTAAGGCAATAGAGGCCCATCAATACTCCCTCCTGGAAGAATCACCTTGTCCTCAAGGTGAAAAGAAGGAAATTGTTGTCTGAAAATTTCCAAATCCTCCCAAGTACAATCACACTCCTCCAGGCTGTCCCACTGCACCAACACTTCCACCGTGCCATTAATCAGCCGCCTCGAGTCACGGACAGCCACAGGTTGGGCATTTAACTCCAGGGTGTCATCCAAACATTGTGGTAACGGCAGGACGGGTACCATAGGTTGGACCGCCAGCTTGAGTTGAGAAACATGGAATACGGAATGTACTTTTGAATATGAAGGAAGCTCTAGACGATAGGACACTGCCCCTATTCGCTCAACCACCTTAAAAGGACCGTAAAAACGTGGGCTTAATTTTTGATTGATCCGATTAGCCAAAGAACGCATTTTATAAGGCTGTATTTTCAAAAACACACTATCCCCCACCGCAAACTGCACCTCCCTCCTCTTCCGATCAGCTTGAAACTTCATGCGCTGCTGGGCTCTATTCAAATTTTGTCGAAGATCATCTATCACTGCATCCCTAGCAGCCAACCATTGGTCTAACGCATCCACTTGAGTGCCCCCCTTATCAAAACGAAACAGAGAAGGAGGGTCCTGTCCATAAACGGCCACAAACGGTGTCATGCCAATGGACCTATTATAAGATGTATTGAACCAGAATTCAGCCCAAGATACCCATTTAGCCCAACCATGCGGGTGACCATTGATAAAGCATCTCAAGTAGGTTTCCACCGTCCGATTCACTACCTCGGATTGCCCATCCGTTTGAGGATGATAAGAGGAACTAAAACGCAGCTTGGTACCGGACAACTTGAATAGCTCCTTCCAAAATAAACTCATAAAGACTCTATCTCTATCCGAGACAATAGACTTCGGGAAACCATGTAGGCGAACAACCTCTCTCACAAATAAATCCGCCACTCCTTGAGCCTGATAAGGATGCTTGAGGGTCAAGAAATGTGCATATTTGGTGAGTCTATCGACCACCACCAAAATGGTGTCCATCCCTTGAGACTTAGGGAGGCCCCCAATAAAATCCATGGATACATCTTCCCATGGTTTTTCTGGCATTGGCAACGGCTGCAAGAGGCCCCCAGGTAACAGCCCTTCATATTTTTGTTGTTGGCAAATTCCACATTGCCTTACAAACTCAGCCACTCTTTTACTCATTCCCTTCCAATAAAAAACTGTAGCTATCCTTTTGAAGGTTCTTAATTCTCCTGAATGGCCCCCCAAAGGTGAGGAATGAAACTCAGATAGAATAGTAGGTATCTGTGCCGAATTTTTGGGCAACACCAACCTATTTTTAAACCACAAACAGCCCTTGATAACCTGATACCCAGGATGTGAATGGCTGTCCTGCAGTACCTCAGTCATGATTTTCTTTGTGGACATGTCATATAGAACCTCATCAGCTATATCTTGTAAATCCGGGCAATTGACCAAGGTCAATTCCTTACACTCCATCACTCCAGACAAGGCATCAGCAGCCTTATTCTCCACCCCTGGCTTAAATTGTATCTCAAAATCAAATCCCAACAATTTGGCTATCCATTTCTGTTGCCCTTCCGCAATCAACCTTTGCTCCGTCAAATACTTAAGGCTCCGTTGATCGGTTCTAATGATGAAATGGCGTCCCAACAGATAGTGACGCCATTTATGGACCGCAAACACTATGGCCTTTAACTCCCTTTCATAGACCGATAACCTCCTTGCTTGATCAGAAAAAGCTTGGCTCAAGAAAGAGATGGGACGTCCCCTTTGCATAAGGACAGCCCCCATTCCCACGCCTGAAGCATCCGTTTCTACCACGAAGGTTTCCTCAAAGTTGGGCAAAGCTAACGTGGGCAATTTTACCATCTCCGCCTTCAGCGTTTCAAACGCTATTTGTGCTTCTTCCCCCCATAGAAAACAATCCTTCTTCAAAAGCTGTGTGAGAGGTTTGGCTATATGACCATATCGTTTGACAAACCTTCTATAATACCCAGTGAGACCTAAGAACCCCCTCAACTCCTTTAAACCTCTAGGTACTGGCCATAGTTGTACTGCCTGCAACTTCTTGGGATCGGTTTTAACCCCATCTTTGGAAACAATATGACCCAAATACTCCAATTCCTCTTGAGCAAAACTGCACTTTTTAAAATTCGCAAAAAGTTTATGCAGCCTCAAAATCTCCAGCACCACACGAAGATGGTGTTCATGCTGTTTTTCATCTTGGCTGTATACCAAGATATCATCAAAGAATACCAAAATGAACTTACGCAAATGAGGTTTAAAAATGGTATTCATCAACGATTGGAAGGTTGATGGAGCATTTTTAAGCCCAAAAGGCATTACTAAGTACTCGTAATGCCCCTCATGCATACGAAAAGCTGTCTTTTCAATGTCCTCCTTCCTCATCAGAATTTGATTATATCCCGATTTCAAATCCAATTTGGAGAAGATGCCAGCACCATCCAACTCATCCAACAGCTCATCGATGACAGGAATGGGGAATTTATCTGTCACAATAACCTTATTCAGAGCACGATAGTCAACACAAAACCTCCAACTCCCATCTTTCTTTTTAACCATAATCATCGGACAAGAATAAGGGCTGCTACTGGGGCGTATCATTCCCGCAGTTAACATCTCCTTGATGAACTTCTCAATCTCATCCTTCTGGTAGTGTGGGTAACGGTATGGCCTCACATTGGGTATTTCCGCGCCCTCCTTCAAGATAATTTGATGATCACAACCCCTTCTAGGAGGCAATTCATCCGGCAACTGAAACACTGATTGATATTCTTGCAACAGATCTGAAATCCGAACCGGTACTCCCTCCAGTAGATTGGGTTTCAGAGAAATCAAACCCAATTCCACATAGAACTTCTCGTCACTCTTCTTCCAAGAATGACTCACCCCTTTTCCCGAAATTTGCCTGCATGATAAAGCTGGGTCCCCCCGTAGCTTGACCTTCGTCCCTTTCCAAGGAATCTCCAGCATCAACTCCTTGAAATTAGCTCTGATCTCCCCCAATTCCTCCAACCAAGAAAATCCCAAAACCAAATCCACCCCTTTCAGATTGAAAACAAAAAAATCTTGAGTGATAGACAAACCTGGCAACTCCAAGCACAGCCCCTTACACATACCCTTGCTGCTGACTTGGTGGCCGTCTCCCACTTCGACCTTAGAGTTCCGCGTCTCGTCCATGGCCAGCCCGAGCGCGTTGACTAACTTCTCCGCTACAAAATTATGGGTAGCCCCCGTGTCAATGAGGATCACCACCTTATGACCCTTTAATCGTCCCCACATCTTCAAAGACTTGTTCGAAGTCCATCCCACTACGCTATGCATGCTCAGCTGGATTGCCTCTTCGTGTACCGCCTCCCCTGTTCCTTGTACTTCGTCTTCTACGGCTGGTTCGGTTTCTCCCTCAGCCACGATTAGAACGCTCAGATGAGCGAACTGACAGACGTGTCCAGGTCCATACGGTGCATCACACTTGAAGCAAGTGTTTCTCCTCCGACGATCGTCCATCTCGGTCTGGCTCAGCCTTCGATAGTTAGATCGCTGAGATCCACCACCGCTTCCGACCGCCGAATCGCTCCCAGCTCTCGTTGTCGTACTCACATGTGGTTGATTAGGGTTCACACTGGATGCAGACGATGGGCTGCCCTGTAATGAAGGGTTGACTTGGGCCGTTGGGGTGTTAATGAAAGGCCCACCTCGATTGGGCCCATTTCGTCCAGGCAAAGCTGAACGGCCCAAATAGGTTCCCCCTGGCCCATTTCCCCCTCTCCACTCCATCATCGTCTTACCCAACTCCATCTCCCTTTCCTCCACCTTCTGTGCCAACATCATAGTCTGACTCAAATCCACAGGGGAATGGAGTCTTACCTCCGCTCGTATTTCCTTCCTCAAGCCGGTTAGAAAAGCAGCTTGCATCATATCGTCTCGTGCATTCCTCAACGGTGCTGACAATATCTCAAACTTCTCCCTGTACTCCGCTACTGTTCCTTCTTGCCTCAAACTCATCAACGCTTCATAAGGATTTCCAGTGGAAGACACATGGAACCTCTGTAAAATAGCGTTTCTGAATCTCTCCCAGTTCGTCTCCGGATTACGTGGCTCCCACCACTGAAACCAACTTAACGCTCTTCCTTCCAAACAAATGGATCCCGTCTCGACTTGTTCTTCAGCAGGGATATGGTTGATGCGAAAGTATCTTTCCGCTCGAAAAATCCACCCATAAGGATCTTCCCCATTGAAGTACGGCACCTCCACCCTTTTCATCCTTCCTTCGTCCCTCACTACACGTTGAGCCTCCTCATTTCCACCCCCATTCTGACCGCCAACGTCTTGATTCCCAGCAGCTGCCAGCTCTTGAAGGGTGCGCATCATAATCGTCAGGTTCGCTTCAATACGATGAATTCCCTCCTCCGTTCCAGCTACTCTTGCTTCCAACGCCTCCATTCGATGATCCATGTGTAAAGAACGTGGATTCCTTATAAAGGCCACATTAGCACATACAACCAATGTGGGACTATACATCCACGCTCCTGAGAGCCCATTGGGCTTGGTGCAACAGGCCCAACCTACCTGTGCTAAGAGAGTCCATAATACCATGTCAAAGCTTCCACCCCAAAAGCTAGCTTCCCAAGGCCTTATAAACTCCACATTAGTTGCTCATACAACCAATGTGGGAATATATCTCAACACGCCCCCTCACACGAGAGCCCATTGGGCTTGAAGAGTTGCAACATGCCCAACCTACCTGTGCTAAGAAATTCCACAAGAGAAAGTGGGGGACGGCGAGGCTCTGATACCATGTAAAGAACCTTGGGATACACCACCCTAAAAGCTAGCTCAAAGGATGGGAGTGCACAAGTCTTATAAAGGCCACATTAGTTGAACACCATGTTTCTCGTAAACACCATCCACTCTTGTCCCAGGTAAAATGCTTTGATACCAAATTAATGGCACCCTTTTTATATATTCTACTCAGAGATCTGAGTTAGCAAAGTTTAATAGTTAAGGAACTGAAATATTGACAGCATCTATTATGAGAAGAAATTCACAGAATACTTGGGAAACAATTCCCTTACACATCACCAGAATTAATAACAAGATTCCTATTACAATAAAATGACTCTAACCATGGAATCCACAAAGGCTCCCATCCATTGTTGTCATATTTCTTCCCTCCTACTACTCTCTCTCACTTTAGAATATTCTCCTCTCACACATCCTATTCCCAAACGGTTTTCCCTTTTTTACCACACTGAACCACACGTCCAGGTGCTGCCCTCACTTACCACTTTTCTCAATGCCTTCTTTCCTTCTAACCGTCCCTCTTTATCACAACTCCCTCCCCCACATGACTCTCCCCATTCACTGCATTCCACGTGGCCATGGGTATAACAGAATGCTGCTTCACGTCACTTTCCTTCTTGGCTTGCTGATTTTTTCCCCCATTTGGGCTTTTGCCCTCAGATTGGGCCATATCATTGACCCCTTTCCTTTGGGCCTTAGCTCCCCTGCGCCTATAATACTTATTGTAAGGCAATAGAGGCCCATCAAAACACCAAATCATTAGGTGGTCCTGAAGTATAAAAAATATTTCCATATGCTAGGTGTCCCTTGTACAACGTCATCCTTCTTTGGCTTTTATGAGTCGTTCCCCTTGATTGTTCCGGAATGACTTTCTTCTCTAAGATCTACAAAAATACATTATTATTTTTACATAAATAATAAGAAAGGATGGAACGCTAGTCGTTCCGAACCAGACTTGGGTATGATTTGCTTAATTAGCCACCCCAAAACTTCGTTGCAGTCAGGGAATGAAGCAAATTATTCTTAAATTAAGAAAAGGATGAAATATCAATTGTTCCAATCCTTGTTTTGGTTCAAATGGTCAAGGTAGACGACCCCTAGCAAGAACAAAACTAACTATGCTATAAATTGCACAAAAAGTACTAGGTTGCTTCCCAGTCAGCGTTATATTTATAGTCTTTCGCAAGACTTGTTTCTTCTTCCAACAGGATCAGAAATGATTAGCTCAGTTCCTAAGGTAATGGGGACTTCAGTGTCCGCAGGCAAGGTACCTGGTGGTCTCATGCTAAGACGAGGCAATTTGCCCAAGTCGTGTCTCAATATTTCTTACAATAGTATCATTTCTTGTCATATATTCTTTCATGAAATTTTCTAAGGAATTGATGCGATGTTCTTCTCTGGGGAATAGAGCATTGGTTTATCTTGGTCTATTTTGATCATAAGCACCAGCATTCCCACCATTATTTGGTTAAGATTGCTATAGATTGTTAAAAAATCTCTGGTTGTTGGTGGGTCTCCAAGGTTGATTATAGTTTTGACATCTCTGTCTAGAATTGCCATAATTTCGGTTTTTGTTCATTCTTGAATAGTTGTTGCCTTTTCTTGTATAGTTGTTCATGCCACTATAGTTATCAGCATAATAGATTGATGCAGTGTGTGGATAGTCAAATGATACATGATCTTCTCTACAAATCGAAGAAGATTCAACTACAGGGGCAAAGAGTTGGGCAACATTGGCTTTAAACTGATCTTTATCAGCTTTCAGACTCTTAACTTCATTCATCAAAGCTACTAATTGCACAGATATAGCAGTCAGACCATCCAACTGCAACATTCCTAGCCTTCTTGCAGAAATTTCTCTCTCTCTCTCTCTCTCTCTCTTGTGGCCATTGAAGACATCTATCAACAACATTCTCAATGATATCATAACAAGAATCAATCTCCCCCATTGAAGAAAGATCCTCCAGAAGCAAAGTCTAAGTGTGACTGAGACGTTTGGTCAATACCTTTATAAAAGGTTTGAAGGACTCCTCAACCTTCTACATTGTGGTTAGGACAATTCTTAATTATATCCTTATCGTTCTCATGTATTGTAGAGAGTTTCTCCATGGAACATGCGAAAGTTGGACATCTCTGCCCTTACTTCTACAATGCAAGACATGGGTAAGAACTTTTCTATGAATTTGTTAGAAAGTTCTTCCAGCCTATGCATAGAATCAGGAGGAATAGACTTCAACTAGTCCTTAGCTTTTGAACCTAGAGAATCAGGGAAAAGCCTCATCCTTGACACACTTTATGCTGTAAAATTATCATATATGTCCATAAAATTAGTAAGGTGGGCGTATGGATCTTCACTAGGAAGTCCATAAAACTCCAGCATCCCTAATCATGTTCCCTAATCATGTTGAACATAATAGGTTTAAGCTCGAAGTTTGGGGCTATAACCAGAGGAAGTATGATTCCTCTTTCTGGTCTGTTCCAAGATGGAGAAGCCAATGCTTTAAGTGTGGATCTAGGTGATGGTAGTGGTGGTCTTACTTTATTTTCATTTTCATTTTTCTCAGCCATCTTGTTTTCTGTTTAGAGTTGTCCAAAAATTCTTTTTCTTCGATGTAGGAGACGTTCAGGTTTAGGATAAAAAGTGGTTCTTTCAGGATCAGAAGAATATGCAAGTAGACTAGGAGATAAACTCATGAATCAGTAAATAACAAATCAATTCAGTAATGAAATAAATAATGAATAAATTGCAATGAATGATTAAAATTTTAAATAAATAAACGCATAAAGAATTGTATACAACTAAAAATATGGTGCTTAGCAAAAATTATTCCCTGACTATGACGCTAAAAACTCGTTGGTCTTTTAGCACTCAATCAAGGGAAACTCATTTGTTCCCAGGATGATGACCAATTGCGCAGGCGCACACATCAAGTAATAAACGAGAGTTTTAATGCCCAGATTATCATTCCGATGAAGAAAGTATTGCCAAAATGAATCTTAAGTCGTATTAAAGAATTAAAAGGAATGGGTTAATATTATTGAATTATTCCGGCTAGTTATTCCCAGATATCACAGTGGTGTTCCCACTATAACCAAAGGTGCAAATCAACTTAAACAATTCCCCGCGTCGTTATATAATCAAGCCTTCCTAATTTAAGGAGGAACGACATGTCATTGGAAGAGATCTTTGTTGTTTGTTGTGAAACTGTAACAATGAATGCAATAAAATAAATCGAACATTAACAGGGAACAACACAAGTGGAAAGATAAGCGGAACAATAGTAAAAAGAAAAGGAATAGATACATTGATTCACTATTAAACAAACTGTAGTATAGGCTTAAGACCTTGTTCAATGGACTTGTTCAGGTCTATTTCATTGCCAATGCTAATTCCTCAAGGTCTTGGGCTAAAATGGAATACGAAAACCCATATTCCTATGGCAACTTCGTTCCCAAAATTACTTAGAATAAACCTTTAATGAACGAGGTGATTCCTTATTCTTAAGACAACTAGTGGAAGTTTTTCACACTATTCACCTTCCTCCTGTTGTTTAGCAGTCTGAAGTTCCTTCTTTAAAGAATTTCTTTTATCAATCACGTTCAATTTCTATTGATACAAAATATTAAAATACATAAACAACATAAATCCATTAGACTCTACACAAAAGATTCAATTACAGAGATTTAACAGTTTTATAACTTTTCCATTCCAAAAAGAAATTAACTCATGTTTAAAGACATGGCTTAAAATACATACAAAGCCTTAACAACTTGAAATCTCACATACCTGAGATACAATTTGATGAAGATGAACAAGAAGAAGATAAATTACAGACTCAAAGTAAATACAAAGAAATAGAGACTCAAAAACACATTGATAAAATAAAAATAAAGGAAAATGGTTATTTTGCTCGTGTAGAGATTTGATGGAGAAGAGAAGAGAGAAAGGTGTAGTCCCAAGTTAAAAGCTCAAGAGATTATTAATTATTCAAACTTCTTTGAATTACTAAAATTCCCCATTTGCCTTCATTTGATCCTCTATTTATAGGCTAGAGAAGACAGTGGCACTCTTTTGATTCACTAAGGTCATTCCTTGCATTGTTGGATTATGGATGTCTCCTCCTTTCTTTGATCTAATGAAGGAAAATGCTTTAAGATTGATAAGACTAGGGCTGAGCTATCCCTTTTGCTGTGCTTTTCCAAGGATGATCTTTTGACACTCAGAGGCATCCAACAACTTCTCTGCTTTTGGAAGATATAGTTGTTGTGTGGTGTTAAACATTAACAATTAATGCCGAAAATAAATTAAGCAATAACAATGAGCAAAATAATAAAATGATAAGTGAAATGACTATTAAAAGAGAAGAAATGGATGCACTGATTCACCGTAAACCAACTATAATCTAGACTCAGGACCTTGTCCAATGGACTTGTTTAGGTCTCTTTCATTGCTAACGCTATTCCTCAAGCTCTTGGGCTTAAATGGTATAGAAAATCCCATATTCCTATGGAGACTTTGTTCCCAAAAATTACTCAGATCAGAACCTTAAATGAACAAGGTGGTTCCTTATTCCTAAGGTAACCAGTGAAAGTGTTTCCACACTCTTCACCTTCCTCATATTGTTCGGCAGTCTGAAATCCCTTCCTCATCGAAGTTCCTTTCTCATTCATGTTCATTTTCCATTGATATAAGATATTATAATACATAAACAACATAAACCCACTAGATTTAGAAACTAAGATTCAGTTGCAGAGCATTTACACTTTCATGGATTATCCATAGACCCGATATACAAATTGATGAAGACGAAGCAGAAAGAAGAGAAACTACAAACTCAAAGTAAAATCACAAAAATAGAGACTCAATATTAAAAATGGAGACTTGATGAATATTTGCTTGTGAGGAGACTAGATGAAGAAGAAATAAGACAATGGTGTTGTAATAATGTATCAGGATATTATCCAGGCTACGTGATGTAGTCCTGTGACTTAGATACTCACTTTACTTATATATTGAGGTATTTCAGTTAGCTGTCTTTGCAATTTACATACAGGGGATGTTTTTATGAAAATTGATTAAGTAATCAACTTGGCTAAGATTAATGACATCATAATTGAAAAGAAAAAGATATTCCGCATTTTTAATTAAGTGTGGCTTAATACGATGACATGTTAACAAACCGGGTATACACGAGGTGTTACAGGGGAGATAGTGGCATTCTCATGATTAACTCAAGTCGTTCCTTGCATCATTGGATTGGGGATGTCTCCCTCACTTTTAATCTGACGAAGGGGAATGGTTGAAGATGATGAATAGGGCTGAGCTGTCTCCTCTGCTTTGCTTTCCCAAAACTGATTCTCTAACCCACAGACATGTCCAGCAACATTCTTTGCTATGCTCTACTTTTTTGCACGTCGTGGTGTCCTTTTATGTGCTTTTCAGTGTAGTACTCTGCAAAAAGCAGAAGTTAGTGGAATCAAAAGGTAAAAGCAAGGACAACTCAGCTACTCTATTCTTTCTCTTTTTTCTTGCTTTTCCACGTTTACGGTCATTCCTAAGCACAAGTCAACACTTACTACAATTACTCTAATATTTATAATATAAATGTACTAACAGGGGCAGAACGATTGGCGTTCCGTAGCAAAAACACTGCAGACAAATTTTCATCCCATCAACTTGCATCAAAACCTACTATTGGTCTCCTAAATAAGGGTATTAAATTAGTAATTTAAGAGTTTTTTAAATCTCTGCTTAAATTATTTTCATTTTTTTCTCTTTTATGGGGAGTGTTGATTGGCATACGATAGGCTTGATCCTTGAGTCTGAGAAAAGATTATTGTTGAAGGGGATTTTATGAGAGATAAGAGTGATCTCTATGTTCAAGAAAGATTGATAAAAAAGCTCAGAGTCTCATTTAGTGACTATAATTCGAGCATAGGTTGATGATAATAAATTGGAGTAATTAAAATTTAGCAATATCCATGGCGATAGCGATGTATGTGGAGACTATTTTGCAAACAATGTCATTAACAATGGTTAAAGTGCTTCAAAGTTACCATGAATGCCTCTAGATATTAGGTTTATATTTTCTATAAATCCTTTGGGAAAATCTAAATTTATATTGTTGAATTATGTGTGATTTATTTGTTGTCAAATGAAAAAAAATAAAAAATGCTCCACGATATGGAATCTCTAGATAGACACAAGTTACTTGTGAGTTGTTATGCTGAATCTTTTAATTAATTGGATAGAATTCAAAAGCCCAATGAAAGTCAATGAAACTGTATTTCACATCAACTTAAAATCTAGTATAATTTAATATGGGAACAAAAACACGCAAAAGGTACTAAAAATTAAAAAAGATTGATGATTGAATGCTTAAAAGCACGGAAGATACTCGACAACAACTAATTAACATAACCAAATAAAAAAAGGACATGAGATAGACCTTAACTCCATAAACATGACTAAAACCTAGAAACAAGACCATGATTAAAACAACATGTACGATCAGTTATGCTTAAGACTCGAACTTGTTGTTGACATGAGTGAAGCCATTGCCATTAGTTACTTCCTTTGCAGAGGAAGAGCCTGATCATGGCCCAGATGGTCAGCATTAGCTTTAATGATGACTTGAACAAACGTTGTCGCAAAGCTATTTCCTGCAACCTTAGAAGAAATAGGAACTAGAGTGAGTCCATCATTAACTTGTTGCAAGTAGAATTTTCTATGTCGAGTTCTAACATTGAGTCTCTTTCTTCTTCGAGCTTTGGTTTCATACTTGTAGTGACTAGGAACCACATGACTTGCAAATAATTGTGAGGTTGGAAAACCTGCTTGTACTTTGAACACGTGTATGGCCCATTCTTCTTGTAGGGAATGATGGGGATTCGACCATCACCATCAATTTCTTCATTATCCTTGTCATTAACAGTTAGGTGATTATTAATGTTTCTACTTGTTTCATTCATTATTTCACTCAATTTTTTGTTATTAATATCATTGGCTAAATAAGTAGGCATTAGAGGAGAAGGGCTAAAACGTCCATTAATGATAGATCTTGTTTGATGAGAATAATATAGATGATATGGCTTCATCAATCAATCCCTAATGAATGAAGCACGTCTAAGTTGAGCATTCAGTAACTCTTTAATTTGAGCACTGATCAGTTTGCTACCAACCTCTTTTTTAGGTTGTGATGATGACGACGACGATGCAGGGACTAGTTGAGGTTTCATCACCTTTTCGGTGACATTTGCCTCATCATCATGATCAAGCAAAGCTGGTGAATGGCTTCAAAGCCACACCTCATTTGTCATAGCCATTAAGCTTTTTCTCAACTCAACCACCCTTTGGTTTAGATCAAGTTGGCCTAATCCATTATTTGCGACAGAATGATAAAAAACCCACCATGAAGTTTGAGACGATATAATTTGAAGATACAACCGTGATATTTATGATAGAACTATTATGATTTTTCCGTTGCAAATTTACGATGGAGTTATAACGTCCATCCTAAATTGATTGTGAAATTTGCAATGTAATTGTTAATAAATTTCATCACAAATTGATGAATATATAAAAAAAATTAAATTTGTTTATTTTCCAGATTGTAAACAATACAACAATAACACAAGTGATTTCAAATAAGAAGATAAATATCATAATCAATATTAGTTTGAATAACAAAAATAACAATGTATATAATTAAAATGAAATAACTAACTGTAACAATCCCCTACAATACAAAAATGTATCACAACAATAGTAATCATAAACAAATGTATCAAATACATCATTAGGTAGGGGTGTGGGAAGGAGAAGAGGATAAGGAAGAAGATGAGTCATCTGCAGGTACAAAAAAACTCTGCATCCTTCTTCTTCTTCATCATCATCTTCTTCTTCATGATCTTGTTCAACATTTTCTACATTGATCTTATTGCCTTCTCTCTGTGTGCCTGTTTCTGCAAAGTAGCCGTCAACTCTCACATTCTGGTCAGCTCATATGCAAATACGTTATTCTAGTGAACATATAGTTTTGATGATGCCAAAAGAGAAGTCAAAGAAGGTTAGCAAAGCACGGAAGCTATTTTCATGAATAATATAATACATAGAGACACAAACACCTTATCATGTGCATTGTGCGGGTCTAAGTTCAATCACTGTTACATTAAAGGAAAATACGCTGAATAAATTCTTATCAAGATAGGATATTATCACTTGGCTCCTCTCACCATCAATTGCTTCTCGTGCATATATTCTAAAGTATTGGGATGATTAAAGGAAACCCCTTTCTCCTAAGTCCTCCATATTATCACCCTAAAATCATTCTTAAATTTTGCAGTGCGCACAGGATTTAAATCACCCAAAAATAAATAAATAAATAAATAAGACTAATGCGTTGAAACACAAAGATCCAAACAGTTTAAAGCTAAATCCAAAATTAGTCCAGCAAAAGCAAACACATTTGGGCAGCCTGGCCCACCAACAATCAACGAGCAAGCATGTCCTTGATGGAGAGCTTTACAATTACAACATAATTCGAACTAAATTGAATTCTTTAATTTTCAAATAAAAAAGAAAATCACACTTATCATGCAAAATGCAGATGCAGAGCAACCAATAAAAAGTCACTACACTAAGGATTTGCGAAAATTCAATTGAAAATGCATACCTAAGACGATCTAAGGAAAAATAGTAATATAGCACTCACACGCTTCTCTCCCGTGCTAGGTTTACTTTGTCCATCACTATGCTTATCAAAATCACATTACAATTTCACCGTCTCTGCAAATTTACGTATGATAAGGAGTGAACGAAGAAGAACCCAACCGAAAGCATCAACATCGATGGATCATTTGAGATGGCGAAAACGAATGCTAGAATGAGCCAGAAGAGTTTGAGGAAATCACTCTTAGGTCTGTATGAATAGACTTGGGAAAAGGATGATAATGGTAAGATTAGGGTTCAAAATAAAGAGGGCCAAAACTCTAGAAAGAGAAACCCTGAACGACACGCTGGGAAATAGGAAAGTGTAAAACTGATAATTTGGCATTTGGCATATGACTATCACCCGTTATTTTGCCACGTGGCCCTTCCACGTTGTTTTACGGTAATCTTATCCATGTGGCATTTGGCATATAAGTATCGATACTTTCTACTCTACTCTAATTTATTATCTATATATTAAAAGTGAACAAAAGGTTTGGGGCTCTGTAATAACTAATAAGTAAATAGAATATTATAAGTTTTGCTACTTGCAATTGCTACGGCAATACATTAATAAACTTTGAAGATAATAAGGATTTAGATGTACATCCACCATAGGGAACTTAAAGTAGTGTATGTTAAATTGTCACGATGTATATAATATAAATCATTAAAAAGGTCATTACTCAATACTTTAAGGTTTTGGGTTATAGTGATTTTTTAACATGGTATCAGAACTTCAGTGACTATGAGGTCATGAGTTCGATTCTCACCACCCCACTTTCAGGTGGAATTAAGAAAAAACACAAGGTAAACTAAAGAAATTGAGCTTGTGCAGCACAAGGCAGACCAATAACGGGCTTGTGTCATATTTCACGCTTCGAGCCCAAAGTCTCTTACGTGAGGGAGTGTGTTAGAGAATATAATATAAATCTTTAAAAAAGTCATTACCCAATATCTTAAGGTTTTGGGTTGAACCGTTCTTTACCGCAACAATAATATACATGGTCTACTATAATTAAAAAAAAAAAGTTGGGGTACACTGCGACGTACAAGGATGCTCCTATATGACGTTCTTTTTGTTACATAGATGCTCTTAATTTTTAATCCCGCGAATGTGAATCACGTTCATGGAAAACAGTAAACAAGATCCTATATAAAAGTTGACATGTAGAAAATAAGAAAATATAATCCTATTCATCAATCATCAGCGTTTATTGTTATTTATTGTACTTAGCCAACGTAACAAGAGGCTACAGAAGCTGGTTACTGGAAATCCACCGGAAAGGATTCTGTCTTATCTCCTATCAGAAACACTTGCCTTCAAGTGAGTGATTCAACATGGACAGCTACTGCCACCACCTCCAATATAATGATTCTCATTTACCTCCTCCCGGCTATCGGTTTTATCCAACAGATGAAGAATTAGTATCATACTATCTTATGAACAAGTGTCCAGACACAAACTTCACCACCAAAGCCATAACGGAAGTGGACATCAACAAGTGTGAGCCATGGGATCTCCCTGGTACACCTCCTCCCCTGTTTCTCTCTTAACTCCTTTCCATGACTTATTATTAGGTTGCCGTTAGTTTCAACTTGCATTTGAATTTGAATTTACGTCGGCAGAAAAAGAACCATTCTTTTTCACCCGTTTCTTCTCGCTCTGCCAACAATAAACACAAGGTTAAGAAAATGTACCCTAAGGTGAATAATAGATAATAGGAGAGAAAGTAAAAAAATCATGGCAATCTCTTATGAGAAAGTAAAAAAATCAGATTACCTATAGCGACAAACTACAAACTAAAGAAGCTATCTATATTAGATAGGATTACAGAAACAAACTACTAGTATTTACAAAATTTTGTTACGAGAGAAGATATCAAACTTATCTAAACAATTCAAATTCAAATGCAAGTTGAAACTAACGGCAACCTAATAATAAGTCATGGAAAGGAGTTAAGAGAGAAACAGGGGAGGAGGTGTACCAGGGAGATCCCATGGCTCACACTTGTTGATGTCCACTTCCGTTATGGCTTTGGTGGTGAAGTTTGTGTCTAGACACTTGTTCATAAGATAGTATGATACTAATTCTTCATCTGTTGGATAAAACCGATAGCCGGGAGGAGGTAAATGAGAATTTATATTGGAGGTGGTGGCAGTGAGCAGAACCAATTAGGTGACTGCGAGGTATATTTATAAGACGAAAGACAAAATAGGAGGCAAGGGCATTTTGCACCCATTGGAGGCAAGGGCATTTTGCACCCATTGGAGGCAAGGGCATGTTGCACCCATTGGAGGCAAGGGCATTTTGCACCCACTAGGAGGCAAGGGCATTTTGC
Source organism: Gastrolobium villosum (assembly GCA_032173675.1). Lineage (NCBI taxonomy): Eukaryota > Viridiplantae > Streptophyta > Magnoliopsida > Fabales > Fabaceae > Gastrolobium > Gastrolobium villosum. The sequence goes on along the minus strand of JAVKPL010011806.1, from coordinate 12,285 downwards.
ACCCACTAGGAGGCAAGGGCAGATTCATTTATTACTCTAATTGAACGGGCAATGTTCAGCACCTTTGGTACATTTACTGCTAAATATACGACCCATTTCTCATCGCTAAATGTCACCCATTTTCACAAATCATAGGTAAATATTTATCCAGCTACATTAGCAAGTGATGCAGAAATACGAAACATTAAATTTGAGCAAATTTGGCGTGCAAAATTAATCTCTATTACTTAAAAGATATGTGTCTAATCACATTGGAGAAAACAAAGACACCACATATGAGAATGTTCAGACATAATACAATTATGGCAAGACATGACATGGACCAAATGTGACTAGAATTCTTGTGTTGTCAAAAGAGTATTTTAATTATAGCAATGAAAAGGTAATACACTAGAAGTTGGTGCTCCGCCATCTGTCCAATTGAAACTTTTGGAAGTGCAAAATATAATTTATGTTGGATTCAATAGCATACTGGATTATTCATTCTACAAAAAGCTTAAGTTAAGGATAGGGGATTGTAACGTTTAACGAATTTGTTCATATCATAAGTCCTGCTTGCTTATATGTATAAAAAAATTAGCATGGTGAGAATTAAATTGAGGGATCTCATTGTTGTAGTAAAAATCAAGAGTCATTTTAATACAAGTGAAGATTGGAGAAAAGAAGGCATAGTAGAAGTGTTATATGTGGCGGATGGTGAAACGTCATGTTCGGGGACCACGTATTATTTTAGGAAAAAATAATTCTTATGTTGCATGAGAGCTTTACCCATTTTCTCTTCTTCCGCCACATCTAACGCTTCTACTATGCCTTCTTTTCTCCCATATTCGGTTGTATTAAAATGACTCTTGATTTTTGCTACAACAATGAGATCCCTCAATTTCATTCTCACAATGCTAATTTTTCATATATATAAACAAGCAGGACTTGTCATATGTACAAATTCGATAAACATTACAGTCCCCTATCATTAACTTAAGCTTTTTGTAGAATGAATAATCCAGTATGCTATTGAATCCAACATAAATTATATTTTGCACTTCCAAAAGTTTCAATTGGTCGAGAAGTACCCATTGGGGTTTTACACTTTACATGCTTTTACTCATTGATCTTAATTTGTATCGATCATTAATCTTTACATTAACTCAGTTAATCAATTGCCTTTACATAGAATGATGCTCCCGTGTGATATTCTTTTTATTACATGCCATGCTCTTAATTTTATTTCAAGAATGATGCTCCCATTTATTACGTGCCATACTCTTAATTTTTATTTAAAGAATGTGAATCATGTTCATGAAAAATAGTAAATAATGTCACTTAATCATTGCACATGTGGAGCTGTTGGCATATAATAGAAAATGATGGCATTAAAACCCCAAAATTTCCTTAGTTGAAGTCATCCATACATAGGCAAGATATGATATTATCTTCATAACATGCGATAAGATAATTAAACTCTAATTTTATTAGTTAGTGCTTTGAAAGGACCATATCCAATCAAGTTCGGATGCCTCGCGAAAAACCATTAATTGTAAAAAATGTCATATTTGGACACGTGCTCCTTTTAATATATATAATGCTATCATATAAGAGTCCATGCGAGATAACCCGAAGTTTGAAAATTTTTCATATCATCAGGCCCCAGCTCTTGTAAAGTGATGGTGACGTGGGTGTATGGGTAAACTGGTGGAGTGGTAAGAGTCAATAAAGTAGCGCAATTGTTCCCATGCAAAGTCATATATTTACAAATCAGAAAACGAAAAGATGTTGCCATGTGCACCATCGGGTAATGATAGTTGGAAACATGTTTAGGAAACCCAAATTCCACCTAATTTTAGTCATTTCATCGTAAAGTGCAAGTATCTGAATTTAACGGAGAATCAACATCAACAACACATTTACACTAAATTAATTGGAGTTGATGGTAGATGAACTCAAATGAAAGGTACGAAGGGATAAAAATAAATAAAATAATAATAATATATATTAAAAAAGTCAAATAAAAGGGGTGTAAAATAAAAAAGATGGGGAAAGGGTAAAGAGATAAAGGACTAAAAAGGGACCATTTGGAACATAAGAATAACAACAGGTCTAATCATCCACCATACTAATAGCTTTTCTACATTCTATCTTAAGGCACACCGCCCGCTAATCCATATCTCACTCCATTAAGTCTTGTTTTACTACCTTCCCCAAGTAAGCTTTGGTCTACCTCTACCTTTCTTTATGTCGTGCTCTTGGCAACAAACTTTTTGTTCTTACGGGAGTGTCGAGGAGCCTTCTCATTACGTGCTCAAACCACCTCAATCTATGTTCTCTTATTTTTCAGCCACCGGTAGTACTCCTACCTTACGTCAAATATCTTAATTCTTTATCTTATCTATCCTCGTATAACCACATATTCACCTTAACACCCTTTTCTCTACTACTCCCATTTATGCTCATGTTGCCTATGTGCTGGCCAACATTTAGCTCCATGTAACATTGTAGGCCTTACTGCTGTTCTACAGAATTTTTCTTTTAGCTTAAGGGAAATTTTACGGTCATATAAAAATCCAGATGCACTATGCCATTTCATCCATCCTGCTCCGATTCTATGATTTACATCCTCATCAATTTCACCTCCTTTTTGCAAAATGGATCCCAAGTATCTAAAAATATCTTTCTTGGGCACCTCTTGACCAGGTAGATGCATGAGATCTTGGTCTACATATCTTACAAGAGAAAACTCATATTTCGTATACTCTATAGAAGAATTAATGAATGATTGACCTCGAAGTTATGAGAATAGTGAGAAAACTTCCCAACAAGGGCATAATCATTCATTATTCAGTTGGTCGTCTCCAACTCAGAGCCCGCCCTATATAGAAAACAAGAGTTTTCTTTAAGCCAATTAGGGAGAAAGTTTAGAGCAATATATATATTCTTATATTTTCTAGTAAGTTTCCAATAACCAGCTTTTGTAGCCCCATTGAAACGTTTATAGCTATAATATGCTATGCAGCACCGACACCGACACAGGATACGTGACACGATACGACACAACAGTATGAATTTATATTTTATGTAAATCCTTTGGGAAAATATGAATTTATATTTTTGTGTAATTTATTTATTGTCAAATGAAAAAAATAAAAATGCTCTAAGACATGGAATCCTCTAGATAGACACAAGTCACTTGTGAGTTATTATGGTGAATCATTTAATTAATTAGATAAACTTCAAAAGCCCGATGAAAGTCAATGAAAGTGTAATTCACATCAACTTAAAATTTGATATAATTTAATGGGGAACAGAAACACGAAGAAAGTACTAAAAGTTAAAAAGATTGATAATTGGGCGCTTAAAAGCATAGAAGATACTAGTAAATAACTAATTAACATAACCATATAAAAAAGGATAGGAGATATACCACAACTCCATAAACAAGACTAAAATTCAAAAATAAGACCATGTTAAAACAACATAGTTGATCAGTCATGCATAAAACTCGAACTTGATGCTGACACAAGTGAAGCCATTGCCATTAGCTACTTCCTTTGCAAGAGGAGGAACCTAATCATGACCCTAATGGTCATCATCAGCTTTAACGTTGACTTGACCAAACATTGCCCCAAAGTTGTTTCTTGCAACCTTAGAAGAAATAGGACTAGAGTGAGTCCATCATTAACTTGTTGTAAGCGGAGATTTTTACGTCGGGTTCTAGTGTTGAGTCTATTTCTTCTCTGAGCTTTAGTTTCATACTTGTAGTGACTAGAAACAACATGATCTGTGTAACAGCCCGTGTTAACCCGGATTGTTAACATACTATCGTATTAAGCCACGCTTAATTAAATTACGGAATAACTTTTTCTTTAATTCAATTATGACGTCATTAACCTTAGCCAACTTGATTACTTAATCAATTTCATAAAATACTGCCTGTATGTGAATTGCAAGACAACTAACTGAGTACCTCATATATAAATATAGTGTGAGTATCTAAAGTCACAGGACTACAGCACATAGCCTGGACCATAAATCCTGATACTTTAATACAACTTTAACTAAGAAGACAATAACAAGTCTATGTGGCATGGACAAATCCCATGCTCACCAAATAAGGCAACAATGCCCAATAACAGTCTCAACATAATATCATAATCATAGCCGGAAAACATAACAGCAGTCAACATCCAGCATGTCAGCATGTCATAATAATATCAACTCAGCTCTGGCCTCCTGCCACCTGAGCCCTCAACATTACCTGATCCTGAAATAAGCGTCCCCAAACGTGGGGTGAGATCTCTAAACAAGAAATCTCAGTAAGAAGGGTCAAAGGGTCCTCAAGGATCTTCCACCCCAAGCTCACTTACATGTGCAATATAAGTTCAAAAAGCAATATTTCCAATATTAGTTCCAAAACTATGCAGTGCAACAGATATTCGTGCCATGTGTGTTTATACAATCTACTGGCCAGATAAATGCAAGAATACGTCTATACCCACATGAGTACAAGGAACACCGCTTGCACCTCACCCACAGCCTCACCATCTTGTATGTACTACATACTCAAGCTTACCGTATGGGTGGACATCACATGCATATCATAAAAGCACATTGCATATAATAACTCAACAGCATTTCCAAAACATCAAAGCATGTAACACAACATGCATAAACCACATCTCCAAGGGACATGGTGGAACCACAACATGGCTAAACCGAGGACACGAAAGCTTACCTTGCAAGCAATCAATCCAAGCCAAGAGTCCGCACAAACTCAAAGTCCAAACACAGCAGAATCACAATCTGTTTTAGACCAACAATTATATCAATATTCATACTCTAATATTTACAATGTTAATCTATACATCTTGAGGTTTCCAACGATATACTTTATGTCTCAATCGGAGTTGTATAACTCCGGTTATGTTTTACGCAAGGTGACTGCTGCAAACGGAATTTCCAGCAACCAAAACGCGACTTAAAATTGACACTTCGACAAAACCAATGATCCAATGGCTACTAAATTTTACAGATTTGTAGCCCTACGTGTTAGCTTCACATAAGTCCAAACCTCACTCAATTTGGAACCCTGTAGCTCGAGATATCGCGATTTTACTAAACTAGGTCGTTGCTGTCATATTTGCACTAGGTAATCGATTACCATACAGGGGGTAATCAATTACCCTTCATGGTAATCGATTAACACTCAAAGGTAATCGATTACCACCTGTGCAGAAACATGAAAATGCAGATTTTTTTGCATAATCCGAGCTCCAATGGCCTCTCAAGTTTCCCAAGTCCGGTTTTTCATCAAAACAGATGTTCAACAACATTTATCATGCATATATTAACCACTTTTAACTTGATTAATCAAAGTTATCTCTTTTCATGATCAAAACAAGTCATTTTCATGAGAATTCAAAGGGAATGTTCAAGGTATACCTATGGAGGTTCAAACTCAGCAGAAAAGTAGGCTCTTGGAGCTCTCCAAGCTGACCCACAACTCAGGTTCAACAAAGCCACGAAAATGTATCACAAGGTTAGACCTTTCTCCATCAAAATGGCATCAAGAAGCTCAAAACACCAAGAAGGTGACCCCTCACATCCAAACTCAGAAAAGAAGCCCTCAAAACCCCTCAAGTCAGAAACTAAACTCAACAATGGGGCACTTTTGACACACTCAAGGCTCAAGCACACTCAAGTATGAAGCTTTTGTGAAGAAATCAAAGGAAAATGTGATCTCTTGAAGGTTTTGCTATGGAGGAAGAAGGTGGAAAATGAGAAACTGACCAGCAGCCAAAGAAGGTCCAAAAGCTCACGTAGGAGGTTTGCATTCTGACCTAGGTAATTGTGCAAGTGGCTATTTATAACCCACTTAACCTTAAACACACAGTATTAGCATTAATAGCAACGCAAAACATCTTGATCCCAAACTTTGGAATCCAGACCTACCCATTTTTCTAAGATTTTTCATATTTTTATTTAATTTTTCGGAGCACCTTTCCGGTACGCACTTTTCCATAGCCAGTATCAGTTCTGGCATCAGATTTCATCATTTTGACTTGAAACTCGTTTTATAAGTCATACATAATATTCTAGTAATTATCATGCACTTCTTATAATTTTCCGGGATACTTTTCCGGTACGCATTTATATCGGGTAGCAGAACCGGTATCTGCACTTTTCTTCCGAAAAGCGAATTTCAGCATTCTTACCCACTAATTATAATTATTAAAGCCTCATAATAATTATTAAGGTCAATTATGGAATCATTTCCTAATTATCATAATTAATTCACTAATTACCTTAATTAGCGGTGCGGGTTCTTACATTCCCCCCACCTTTTTAAGGATTTTGTCCTCAAAATCAGAAACATACCTATCTCGAAAGTCGGGATACTGCCGGAGAAGCTCATCCTCTCACTCCCACGTGCACTCCTCGGGACTACGCCCAGTCCACTGCACCTTGACCATCAGAATAGTCTTGCTTCTAAGCTGTTTCTCGCCTCGATCGAGAATCTTGAGTGGTCCGACGGGAGTCTTTAGGTTCTCCCGAACCTCCACATCATCCGGTTGCACCACGTGCGAAGGATCTGCTATGTACCTCCGAAGCTGAGACACGTGAAACACGTCGTGGATGTTGGCTAGGTTCGGTGGTAAGGCAAGTCGATAGGCAACAGGTCCTACTCTACCAAGGATCTGGTAGGGCCCAATGAACCGCGGGCTCAACTTCCTCACTCCGAGTTCCCTTCCAACACCGGTGACTGGTGAAAGCCTCACGAACACGTGCTCACCCTCACTGAACTCCAGTGGACATCATAGTAGCTCTTCTGGCGATTCTGCGCCTGCTTCAATTTTTCCCTGATCATCTGGATCTGCTGGGTAGTATCTTGGACAAAGTCCAAACCAAAAAGCTCTTTGTCTCCAATCTCATACCAGCAAGTAGGAGTCCGACACCTCCTACCATACAGCGCCTTGTAGGGTGCCATGCCCAGACTAGCATGAAAACTGTTGTTGTACGAAAATTCCACCAATGGAAGGTACCTATCCCATGCTGAACCCTGCTCCAACGTGCAAGCCCTCAACATGTCCTCCAATGTCTGGATGGTCCGCTCAGTCTGTCCATTAGTCTGAGGGTGATAGGCGGTACTCAATCTCAGCTGTGTACCAAAAGCCTCCTGCAGCGCCTCCCAGAACCGAGATGTGAACTTCGGGTCCCTATCACTGATGATACTCTCGGGCACCCCGTGAAGCCTCACAACCCCACAGACATATAGCTTGGCCAACTGCTCTGTAGTGAAGCTCACATTCACTGGAAGAAAATGGGCAGACTTTGTCAATCTGTCCACAATGACCCAGATAGAGTCACAACCAGTCTGAGTTTTGGGCAATCCCACCAAGAAGTCCATGGAAATACTCTCCCACTTCCACCGTGGAATCTCCAGAGGTTGAAGTTTACCAGACGGTTTCTGGTGCTCAATCTTAACTTTCTGACAAATAAGGCACTTGGACACGTAGACCGCTATGTCCTTCTTCATGCCCGGCCACCAAAAATTCCTCTTTAAGTCCTGGTACATTTTTGTAGCACCAGGGTGGATAGTAAACTGGCTCTTATGAGCCTCTGCCATAACCTCCTCAGTCAATGGCCCTCGAGGGATAACAACCCTCTTCTGAAACAGCAGCAAACCATCCTCGTTCCAAGACACACTGTCCTGGTTCTTCACATAATCAAGGCACTCTCTTTGCACTTGCGCCTCTTTAATCTTTTCCATCAGCTCATTAATCACTTTTGCTGTTTCTAACTCAAGTAGTACGCCCCCAAACAAGGAGTTCACTCTCAAGTCTCTGAACTTTTCGATCACCTCATAGTCGCTCATCATCAAGCTGGATAAGCTCACGGATTTCAGACTCAAAGCATCGGCTACCACATTGGCCTTGCCAGGATGATACCTCAACTTAAAGTCGTAGTCCTTCAAGAACTCCATCCATCTCCGCTATCTCATGTTCAACTCCTTCTGGTCAAACAGATATTTCAGACTCTTGTGGTCACTGAATACAGCAAACTTCATGCCAAATAGGTAATGCCTCCAAATCTTGAAAGCAAAAACAATAGCTGCCAACTCCAAGTCGTGGGTCGGGTAGTTCTCCTCATGAGGTTTCAACTGTCTTGAAGCATAAGCAACAGCTTTCCCTTTCTGCATCAACACACAGCCTAGTCCTTTACCAGAGGCATCACAATAAAGCTCAAACTGCTCCGCAGGATCAGGAAGGACTAACACAGGAGCAATAGTCAGTCTCTCCTTCAACTCCTAAGCACTCCTCACACTCATACGTCCACACGAATGGAGTCTCCTTTCGGGTAAGGCGAGTCATCGGTAGCACCATCTTGGAGAATCCCTCTATGAACCTCATGTAGTAACCAGCCAATCCCAAGAAGCTTCTCACCTCTGTAACCGTTTTGGGCCTCTCCCAATCCATCATGGCCTCAATCTTGTTAGGATCAACTGCAACTCCATCAGCGGAAATCACATGACCCAGAAATTTCACCGCCTTGAGCCAAAACTCACATTTTGACGGCTTAGCATAAAGCTTTTTCTCTTTCAACACTTGCAAAACAATCATTAAGTGCTCAGTATGCTCCTCCTCTGTCTTGGAGTAAATCAAGATGTCGTCAATGAAGACGATCACAAACTGATCCAGGCACGGCTGGAAAATCCTGTTCATGTAGTCCATGAACACCGCGGGTGCATTGGTGAGTCCAAACGGGATCACCAAGTACTCATAATGCCTGTACCTCGAGCGAAACGTTGTCTTTGGGGCATCCTCCGGCTTTACCCGTATCTGATGGTATCCAGACCGGAGATCAATCTTAGAATATACGCAAGCACCCCTGAGCTGATCCAGCAAATCATCAATGCGTGGAAGGGGATACTTGTTCTTGATTTTCACCTTGTTCAACTGTCTTTAGTCGGTGCACAATCGCATAGTCCCATCTTTCTTTTTCACAAAAATGACCGGTGCTCCCCAAGGAGACACACTCGGCCGAATGAAATCTTTCGCTGAAAGCTCCTCAATATGCTTCTTCAGCTCTGCCAACTCCGGTGGCGACATCCGGTATGGAGCCAACGAAATAGGCCCCACACCAGGCAATAAATCAATGGAGAACTCTATCTCCCTCTGCGGTGGAAACTCAGGAATCTCCTCGGGAAACACCTCGAGGAATTCCCTCACCACAGGAATGCCAGTGAGATCCTCCTGTGTCCCACTCACCAAACCTCCCAGCATGACATAGCCAAATGCCCCTGCTCTCAAGGCCCTCCTCGCCTGCAGGACTGAAATGAACGGTGAGGAACTGGCTGTGGACCTACCCGGATATATCACCACTCTCTTGGCACAGCAATCAATCAATCCACAGTTTCTGGACAGCCAATCCATGCCCAGAATAATCTCCAAGTTGGCCATCGGCAATCCTATCAGATCTACCGAGAAGTCACGACCATCCCACTGGAACGCTACATCGCGATGGACAGTGGATGTCAAACACTTTTCTCCGGTGGCGGTGGTCACCCGCATCGGTGGAGAAAGCTCATCACTGGGCAACTCAAGCCCCACAACAATAGGGGCAGCAACAAATGAATGCGTTGCCCCGGAATCAAAAAGCACATCAACAGCTAAACCACCAATGGTAACAGTACCTCTGACCAGGTTCAGAGCTCTGTCCGACTGCTGACGATCAAGGGTGTACACACGTCCAGTAGTAGGTGGCACTGCTGGTGCCCCAGTAGGAACCATCTGCAATGGCACTGCCTGCACTGCAGCAACTCTCGCTGTCGGGCAATCTCTGGAGTAGTGGCCCTCCTTGCCACACTGGAAGCATTTCAGCTGGCCTGTAGCACACCACCCAAAATGTGACTTCCCGCATCCCGAGCATCTGGGAGCAGGAGGTCTCGCTGTGTTCCCCTGAGTAGAAGTTTTCTTAAACTGATTTGGCGCTTGCTTAGCCGCCAACTGTTTGCCCTTGCCCTTGTTTCCAAACTTCCTGTCTCTCCAGGAAGCGGAACCACCAGTACCCTGTGGCACCTCAATCTTGGCCTTCTTGGCCTGACTCGAACTGCAATAATCCTCAATATCACGGCACTGCTGTACCAAAGCCCCGAAGTCTCTCGAAGCAGAACCAGCAAGATGTCCACCAATGTCCTCATTAAGTCCCCTCCGGAACTTAGCAGCTAAAAAGATGGGAGTCGGCCTCGCCATACGGAAATGAGCAAACTTGACAAGCTCATTAAACTTGGCCAGATACTCATCCACAGACAACGACCCCTGAACCAATCTGTCGAACTCTCCCTGCTTCCTCTCCTGAGCGTCATAAGGAAAGTACTGACCCAAAAAGCAGTCCTCAAAGAACGGCCATGTCATCACATGCCCCTGCATCTCGAACACCTGAGAGGTGTTCGTCCACCACTCATGGGCATCGCCCTCCAGCATGTATGTGGCGAACATCAACTTCTGCGGTTCTGAACACTGCATCACCCTGAATATCTTGTCCAGGGCCTGGAGCCATCTAGCAGCAGCAATGAGGTCATAGGACCCATCGAAATAAGATGGCTTATGCTTGCGGAAAGCATTCAGCCGGCGGTCGATCTCGTCTCGATCCTCAGCAAAAACGGGAACGGCTTGCATAGCCCCCGTCAAGTGGCTACCCTCACCCATCTGACTCTGGGTGTCCTCCTGTTGACTAGGTGGAGGTGGAGGCGGTGGCGGTGGTGGAGGTGGTGGAGGACACTGGCCAGCAACAGGACCAGCCCTCATCTCCTCCAACATGACCCTCATCATAGTCATGTTGGCCATCCGGTTCTCCTCCAGAACCTCAGCGGTGGCTCTCCTGTTCGCCTCTCTGATGGCGTCCAGCATCGCCTGGTTTGCCAAACTTGTGGCCTCCTGGTTGGCTAGTCGGGCTACCTGCATCTCAGCTAATGCAGCCAGGATAGGATCTGGTTAATCCTCGCTCGTACTCGGGTTCCTCCTTGGTGGCACCATGACTCTGCACAAGTTACACAAAGAATGAGTTGATCAGGCCCACGCCATGTGGTCACATATGCATTATCATAATACACACCAATCAGAGAGAACACAAAGTAGACACGCAACGAAACATCCTAAGTTATTGCAATACATACAGGCTCTTCCCTAGAAAGTGCTCTGATACCATAAAATGTAACAACCCGTGTTAACCCGGATTGTTAACATACTATCGTATTAAGCCACACTTAATAAAATTGCGGAATTTCATAAAATACTGCCTGTATGTAAATTGCAAGACAACTAACTGAATACCTCATATATAAATATAGTGTGAGTATCTAAAGTCACAGGACTACAACACATAGCCTGGACCATAAATCCTGATACTTTAATACAACTTTAACTAAGAAGACAATAACAAGTCTATGTGGCATGGACAAACCCCATGCTCACCAAATAAGGCAACAATGCCCAATAACAGTCTCAACATAATATCATAATCATAGCGGGAAAACATAACAGCAGTCAACATCCAGCATGTCAGCATGTCATAATAATATCAACTAAGCTCTGGCCTCCTGCCACCTGAGCCCTCAACATTACCTGATCCTGAAATAAACGTCCCCAAACGTGGGGTGAGATCTCTAAACAAGAAATATCAGTAAGACAAGGGGTCCTCAAGGATCTTCCACCCCAAGCTCACTTACATGTGCAATATAAGTTCAAAAAGCAATATTTCCAATATTAGTTCCAAAACTATGCAGTGCAACAGATATTCGTGCCATGTGTGTTTATACAATCTACTGGCCAGAGAAATGCAGGAATACGTCTATACCCACATGAGTACAAGGAACACCGCTTGCACCTCACCCACAGCCTCACCATCTTATATGTACTACATACTCAATCTTACCGTATAGGTGGACATCACATGCGTATCATAAAAGCACATTGCATATAATAGCTCAACAGCATTTCCAAAACATCAAAGCATGTAACACAGCATGCATAAACCACATCCCCAAGGGACATGGTGGAACCACAACATGGCTAAACCGAGGACACAAAAGCTTACCTTGCAAGCAATCAATCCAAGCCAAGAGTCCGCACAAACTCAAAGTCCAAACACAGCAGAATCACAATCTATTTTAGACCAACAATTATATCAATATTCATACTCTAATATTTACAATGTTAATCTATACATCTTGAGGTTTCCAACGATATACTTTATTTCTCAATCGGAGTTGTATAACTCCGGTTATGTTTTACG
>JAVKPL010011805.1:0-55540 GCA_032173675.1 Gastrolobium villosum | reverse complement strand
TTTAGCTATTTAAAAAAATTGTTCCCCAGTTTATTTTCTACCGTAACTATTTCTGATTTCTCATGTAATGTGTGCGAAATGGCTAAAAGCCATCGTATCCCTTTTTTCCCAAGCATCAATAAAAGTACTCTTCCATTTCAAGTAATTCACTCAGATATATGGGGCCCTGCCCGCATCCCTTCATTTTCTAAAGCTTACTATTTCATTACTTTTATTGACGAATTCTCTCGAATGACTTGGGTTTCTCTGCTGCGAAAAAAAGTGATGCTTTTACTGCCTTCAAACATTTTCATGCCATGGTCACCACACAATACAATTCCAAAATCCAAGTTCTCCAGTCTGACAATGGGGGGGAATACTTGTCACACACCTTTACCACCTTCTTGCTTGACCATGGCATCCGTCATCAAACTTCGTGCTCCCACACCCCTCAGCAAAATGGTCTAGCTGAACGGAAAAATAGGCACCTCTTAGAAGTTGTGCGTGCTTCCCTATTTGGCATGAATGTTCCTACAAGATATTGGGGAGAAGCTGTGCATTCCGCTGCCTATCTCATCAACCGCACCCCATCAAGTGTCCTTCAATTTAAAACCCCTCACACTGTCCTCCATTCCCATTTTTCTATCCCTCATATGAATAACCTTGAGCCACGCATATTTGGTTGTACTATTTTTGTCCACAATCCTAAAGCATTACGCAGCAAACTCGACCCATGTGCAACAAAATGCATATTTGTTGGATACTCAGCCTCACAAAAAGGGTACCGTTGCTTTGACCCTGTTCAACACAAAATCCATGTCACCCTAGAAGCTTCTTTTTATGAGGAGGAGCCCTTTTTTATCTCAGGGGGAGTCCTTGGCCCTTCTCCTCAGGGGGAGACATCACCAAAGGTTTTTGGAGGACAAGTACCTGTTGAAGAAGAACTTTATGCTGAAATCCCAGCACCACTATTACTGCTGCCCCAAGCATGTGACACAGATATAAGCTCACCTCCTTTAACATCACAACCAGAAATGTTCACTAGAGATGTTCCTGATCCTGCACAACAGCCATCACCCGAGGTATGTTCTCAAAATACATCTATTAATTCCTCTCCTGCTACTTCTCCAAATTCTCCTGCCCAACAAGTTAGATGCTCTGCCCGACCCAACAAAGGTGTCCCTAAGACACTATATGAACCTGACCCCAAAGCAAAAGCCAAATACCCTATAAGCAACTATGTGTCTACTCATAGGATATATGGATCATATGCTTTAGCTGTAAATCAATTATCATCTGTACATATTCCTAACAATACACAGGAAGCTTTGGCAAACCCAAATTGGAAAGAAGCTATGGATGTTGAAATAGAAGCTCTCAAAAAAAATTCAACATGGGATCTTGTTCCTTTGCCGCAAGGAAAAAAAGCAATCGGATGTAAGTGGGTATTCAACCTGAAACTCAAAGCTGATGGAACTATTGACAGGTACAAGGCAAGACTAGTTGCCAAAGGATTTACACAAAAGTACAGGATAGATTATCAAGACACTTTTGCTCCGGTAGCCAAATTAAATACTATTCGGATACTTCTATCACTGGCAGCAAACCGTGACTGGCCCCTCAAGCAATTTGACGTGAAGAATGCTTTTTTGAATGGAGAATTACAAGAAGAGGTCTATATGGAGCTTCCACCTGGACTAAATCTGCAAACCAGAGCAAAACGTGAAGTATGCAAGCTAAGAAAGGCTCTATATGGGTTGAAACAATCTCCTAGAGCATGGTTTGGAAGGTTCTCACTAGCCATGAAGAATTTCAGATACAAACAGAGCAATGCTGATCACACTCTCTTCATAAAATATCAGAAAGGAAAGGTAACTGCATTAAGTGTTTATGTAGATGATATGATTTTGACTGGGGATGATTATTGCGAAATAAAAAAATTAGAAAAATACCCGAGTTCTGAATTTGAGATGAAGGATCTAGGACAACTTAGATATTTTTTGGGCATTAAAATATCAAGGTCTCAGCAGGGCATATTTCTCTCTCAAAGGAAGTATACTATGGATCTTTTAAATGAAATTGGAATGCTGGCCTGCAAACCAGTTGAAACACCAATTGAAATGAATCATAAGTTAGGCATTTATCCAGATCAAGTTGCTACTGACATTAGTAGATATCAAAGATTAGTTGGAAGGTTAATATATCTATCACATACTAGGCCAGATATATCTTATGCAGTAAGTGTAGTTAGTAGATTTATGCACTCTCCAAGTATAGATCATATGGAGGCAGTTTATCGGATTTTGAGGTATTTAATGGGAGCTCCAGGAAAAGGACTGTTGTTCTCTAAAAATAATTCATTATCTATTATTGGCTTCACTGATTCTAACTGGGCAGGAGACAAAACGACACGACAGTCAACTTCTGGTTATTTTACATTTGTGGAAGGCAATCTTGTCACATGGAGAAGCAAAAAACAGAAAGTGGTGGCTAGATCAAGTGCAGAAGCTGAGTATAGAGGTATGGCTCAAGGTGTATGTGAGTTGCTATGGATTAGAAGTGTTCTCAAAGACATGGGAATTAATTGCAAACAACCAATGGATCTTCATTGTGACAACAGTGCAGCAATTGCAATTGCTCACAATCCAATTCAACATGATAGAACTAAACATGTTGAAGTGGATAGACACTTCATAAAGGAAAACTTGGATCAAGGTATTATTAACTTTCCATTTGTTAGATTCGAAGACCAACTTGTAGACGTCCTAACTAAAGCAGTGTCAGGAAAAGTACTTCAAGAAGCAACAACCAAGTTGGGCATGATTGACATCTTTGCTCCAACTTGAGGGGGAGTGTTGGAATGTGTAAATTCAAAATAGTTAGGAATTAGTTTCTGGTTTGTTATGATTCTGTTCCTACTAGAATTTGTATAGGATAGATTCATAAGGTTGTTTAGATGTTATTCTATAGGATAAAATTAAGAGTTTGTTTCCTTTATTAGAGGTAGCTGTTACCCAATTTGAAATAGTGTTTGTATATAAATTGACCTATGAGTATGAGGAAAATTATGAATGAGAATGAGAATTCTATATTGGTACTCTTGTTTTGACAACAAGCTTATAGGTAAGTTCTTGACTGTTATATACCCGTTTCTGCCTTTTGTAACTCTTTTACTTTTACCATAAAGCATGTCTTTTCACTCAATCGCCGTCCAACAAAGTACCACTTTCTTTCTTTTACACGAAAATTTCTTTAGACTTAGAAAAGTGAGTAGTTGCAATTTTTTCAGTCCACTATTTTATAGTTAATAGATAATGTCACAAAAATTAATTTTAGGGGATTTTATTTATGTTGCATAAAAAAAAATTTCTTCCAACAAACACACAAGAAAGAGAGTGAAGAAAGAATAGAGGAAAGAAAAAATTTAAAGTGAATCTCATATAAAATTTGTGTTTGCTGAAAAATTGATTTTTTTATTCAAAATAAGAAAAACAACCCTCTTATTTTTTATAGTAATGAACTGTAAGAATAGTAAAGATTTGCTCCTTCTAGACTTGATATTACCAATAACAAAATAAACTGCTGCATATATCATTGTTTACCCCCGCACAAAAGTGTAGAGAGAAACACTTCATCTTCCTTTTAAATATCGTTACATTCTTCTTTTAAGGCTACGTTTGGTTTAAATTCTATAAGAATTAATTTTGAAATAATAGATGTTTAAAAAATTAATTTTGAGTTTGAGAATTATATTGTAAAAAATTTAGAAGAGACTTTTTATTTTTTTTATTTTTTTTCGGTAAAAGACTTTTTATTTAAATGATAAACAAAAAAATCACTTTAAAAATATAAATATATGTATATATTTAAAAAATTTATAAATCTCATGCATAAAATTAATTTTACTCGGTAAAAAAGTTTAAAATTTTTACCCTCTTCAAAGTTCAAATTCAAATTTACTGACCGTAACATGGATTTTGAGAACCCAAAATTATATCCAAATAGTACAAGTTACGGTGTAATATATATTTTTTTTAAATTTTTTTTTACAGCAAACGTAATTCTAGCTATAACCTATGTTGCACTAAGGGCCTGTTTGGTGTGATGTATAAGGCCTGATAGTATGAGCTTATACTATACGTTATGACATTTTCAGTTATTTGGTGTGACCATCGTATAGTATAAGCTTATACAGCAGGACCCCTTTATACATCAAAATGATGTATAACTTAATCCGGCCTAAGAGTGGTGGATTAGGCCTGATAAGGGGTTGAGGTATTAATATTGCTTACAAGTACAATTCCCAAGAACTAATATATCATTTAAATATTTATATATTAAAATAATTTTTTTAATATATTAATTTTTAAAATATTGGAGGATATTATCTTATACAATATCATTCCAAACGCTGGATAGTATTAAAATTTAATCAGGTCTTATACAATCAGGTCTTATACTATCGGGTCTTATACTATCAGGCATTATCCTATACTATGCACAAACATGCCCTAATACCCACATGGGATACAATACAACATGTTAATTCTAAAAATATTAGATTTTAATAGGAGTGTTAACGGGCCGAGCCGAGCTGAGTTTTGGTCTTAAAAGGCTAAGCCTGTGTTTAAATATGTTAGCCTAACCAAGCCTGTTACCTATTATAAATATACTATCGGCCTGTGGCCTGACTTATTTACAAAAAGTAAAAGCCTTGTTTAGCCTGTTAGCCTGTTTAAAGAGTTCGCTTTTTCTGCAGTTACTACAAATAAGTTATTTGCAGTAAGTCCAATACGACGTCGTTTTGGGGCGAAAACCATGGTATTTTTGTAATTTTAATTTACTTCAGGGTTATAATAGTCTTTGTATTTATAATTTTTTAAGATTTCAATACCAAAATGACGTCGTTTTGGGAATATATGCAGATAACTTATCTGCATTAACTGCATAAATATTTTTCCCTTAAAAAAATAATACAACGAAAATTTATCGAAACAGAATATACAATAAACAAAACTATTAATTTCATAAGTATTCATAAATTCAATTTATATGCAAACAACATAATATAGAACAAAATCATTCAAAAAATATGTTTAACCAATAAAATAGGGTGAAATAGATTAAAGAGAAAGAGAGGGCGATTGCAAGTAGTATAAAAAATATAAAATATAAATAAAAAATATTATACTAGGCTGGCCTGAGAGGCTTTAAGGCCGAGCTTTTGAATTGGAGCCTAAGGCCTTTTTATTAAACGAGCTTTTATACAAGTCCAAACCTGGTGCCAACAATCAATTTTAGATAAGTAAGCTCAGGCCTTTACGAGCCGAGCCAAATGCCCCTTGTTTGTTTAACACCCCTAGTTTTTAACATGTTAGGATATATTTTGATATTAAATAAAAATTTTAATTGATGTAGTGTATATTATATTTAATATTCAATAATTTAACAAAAAAAATGAAACTAGACTTATAAATACATCAATTTTGCAAAGAAACATAAGATGTAAATATATACTATTATATTTTTAAATTGAAAATCTCTTATACACTTCAATAAAATTTATTCGGTATCCATTTTAAATTTTTATTATATCCATTTAGTAAAACATCGATCAATTTTTTCATAATTAAATTTCAATATTAGAACCAGCAAATGTTTTAAAGTTCTTCGTCCTTAAAACTTCCTTTCGGAATGGACCCTCTCAAACATGACCCAACAAAATTTTAATGGTTTATAGATAAATCAATAGTAATGAAATATGAGAGAGAGAATTGATAAGATAAAGAGTTAAAAAAATGTTTCTCATGGTTCACACCCACAAAATAAGTCATACCCATTTTTTTCTCTCTCTTCTTATTAGTATATCCCATCCATTTTTTATGTACTACATGAAATAAAATTATCTCATATAATATGAAAAATATTTTTTTAAAATAAAATAAAATTAACCATTAGATTTATCCATAAATCATTAATATTGTTTACATGGTTATTATATGGGATAAGTTATTCTGCCTACTCTTATTTTGCCTATCTTTACCTACCTCTCTTAACACCGTTAGATTACAATCTCATCTAATGGTGGAGATTTGCAAAATAAAATAAACTCTTTCCCTTTAATTTCTCCTTATTACCTCCCACACTCTTCCTGCCTACTCTTATTTTACCTACCCTTTCAATACTGTTAGATTATAATCTTATCCAATGGTGGAGTTTTACTATATAAAATAAACTCATTTCTCTCTCTCATTGCCTCTCATTCTTTCTCTCTAATCTCCTTTCTCTCTCTTTTAAGGCGCTTCAGCATCAAAAAAAGGTGTAAGCTTTTTTTCTCAATTCATCAAACCCATCCATTGTTATGAGCATTTACATAAAAAATTGAAAAGGGGTGTCAAGAAGAAACAAACCCAGATGCCCTATGCTATGGGATTAGGTATGCCTGTTGTTGGGCATAACATAGAGAGAAGAAAAATCATTTTCCCACTTCAAGGTGAAAAACAAGATAAGAAGAAGAAGGAGATAAGTTGATTCGATTTCAAAGGAAGAGATTATTTGTGGTTTTTTTTTGTATTTTTGTGGTTTCTGTTGTGTTCAATTATATCAGAATCAAGGAATTTTGAAAATTATATTCATCCAGCAGAATTATCATGCCATTAATCATTGATTGAATTTAGATTCAAATATAAATTCAGGTTGTAAATTATGTAAATCGATAAAGAGAAATAGGAGGAGAGAGAAAGAGTGTGGGTGTAACACCCCGTTACCGGACCGGTGTGTTATCAACAAATATGGTATTAAGCGCAGTTACAATCACAGAAATTGAGTTAATTAAATTACGGCAAATTTTTTCCTTTTATTACTTCCTCATTTTAAACAATTTACCATTTCCGTAACTAATCAAAACAACTCCGTAATTGTAAATGCAAAACTAGCGGAAGCATAAACTTATTGACATTCACTAACTTTCTTATTACTCAATTAACTTAAACTTATCTTTTGACTCCCATCACTTATCATGTTATAGCCCTTTTCATAACCTACGCGTGGTTTTAAACCGCACACCAATCGGAGTTCCACAGACCAAGTTATGCCCTTTGTTTTAGTCTAGAAAAACATGAATTTTCAAAATTTACACTATGGTAATCGATTAACAGGGGGTGGTAACCGATTACCACCAGTTACCAAAATGAGGCAGTAGCCAAATTTTGACCTCCTCTGTTCTCTGGTAATCGATTACCAAGCTTGGGTAATCGATTACTCCACTAGGTAATCGATTACCAAGGCTCTGGTAATCGATTACCAAGAATTTCGTCCCCTGTTGCATGATAATCGATTACCATGCTTGGGTAATCGATTACTATGCCTCAAAAATGACAGATGACAGCTTTTTCAGTTCAAAATGAGTGGTGTAATCCATTCCTAACACCTTAATACTCCACATAAACCTTACACATACACTAATGTAGGCTCTAGGCCCTTTCATCATACATAATCTAATACCAATATATTATTTACCTCATTCGCCAATTATGTTGCCATTTACACCTCATATGGCTCATGTTACAACATAAATGTTCAATGCCTCAAAATACATTAGGTGTGGCCATGGACAAGTCCCATGCTCAAAGGCATGAATATACATCAATTTTGAAGTACTCAACATATAGTCATGAACATACAAGGCATGGCATTTTCAACATGCACAAGTTCATGCTCTAAAACCAAAACATTAAACATATGCTAGATGTGTCCCAATCAAATCCTCAACACACTGTGCCTCTCATATGCACCTCATGCTACACTCCTCCAGGCTCAACCTAACCTTAAATGATGCCCCCACAAATATATCTCAAAAACCAAGGGCCCTGGGGGGCTCACTCAATGTGCAACAATGACATTTATGTAAAATGCATGAATACAATATCACAAACAACTTGAGACAAACCGAGAACATCCACAATTGGATTACGTTCAAGGATTCTTAGGTATGCGCCTCTCCCATGGTTGAGAAGACTTGGCAAAACCCAACTGGAACTCCTCATGAGCCCTATCCAGCGGAAGTCCCACGTTTGGATCATCCTGGTGTCGCTCCCAGAGTCGACCCCACGGCAAAACCCAAGGAATTCCCAAAACACACGTCAACTGGCCAGTGACCAAACAATTTCACACATAACATGCAATAAAGCATGAAACACATAATCAATGTCCAATGACACAAAATCCAACCACAACCTTCCACTAGGTGTGGTGGAGCACACAAGGGACTAAACCCCAGTTCCAAAGGTTACCTCAACACCGAGCCAATGCTCCATGCGTAAGCTCCAAGCTTAATCCGCTCCCATAGCGTCCAAAATGAGGCAACCTATATTGATCAACAACAATGATCCACCATCAATCACATATAGTCAATTATCTTCACAATAATGCTAACCAATATAACCACTTAAGCCTAAGGCTATTTTTCCATACCATTTTACTTCAATCTCTTTTATAGATCAATTACCAAATACATCATGCATCACACATTCTTTCTTCTCATTCCACCATAACACACTATACCATCATCCATTTAAACATCATTTTCAATCATTCAACCTCAACTACACCATTTTTACATCATTTTTCCTTACTTTTCTTTGTAATTCGAATTCTCCAAGAAGTATGCCCCAAGGCTTTTCAATTCAATTTAACACTCATCATATAATCATATTAACACATCATGCAACAACTTATCAATCCATTTCTTACACAATTCATTTTTTTACAAATCTTAGGCATCATTCAAAAATCCTAAGTTATGAGCATTTTTCACCAATAATTTTTATTGCATTTCTAGCTCAAATACATCATTCTAAGACATAATCATCTAATGCACATTTTCCATTTGAGCTCTCTAAACACATTCAACTAAGCCCTGGGTTCATAATTCAAATCCTATGATTCAACCATTTAAATACAAAGAAACTCACCCAAATGCAAGGCACAAGGCTCCACCCAAACATACTTCTCAATTGAAGCACCTAGAAGCACCTAGAAGCTCCATGAACACAAATCTAAAGCTTGAGCCGCGGCCTTGGAGGGGAGATTTCGCAAAATAGAGCTAGATTCAAGGCTTGCCACTAGCACCAATGAGTTTAGAAGGCCATTTCCAATAAATTTCAACACAAACTTTGCTAAGATTGGTGGAGAAATGAATGAGGTTTAAGGCTCCAAGAAAAATCAAAGGGAAAGGCCAAGGAGGAAGGCTGTGCGCGCGGGAGAAGAAGGAGAAAGGAGAGAGGGAATGCTATGTAATTGTGACTTTTAAGTCACTTAAACCACCCGCGGGTCCCACACGCGTTTTAACTTTAATCCGAACACTAATTCTGATCACAAATCCACAGTCTATATATTTTTCTGGTTCATGACATATTTTTATTTCCTCAAAATACTCATAAAAATTTCACACTTATCGGTACACTTATACCGCAGTATTTTTACACCGGGAAAATCACTATTCATCAAAATTTTCAAAACTTGCCTATTCACTCAATTTTTCGTCCTGAATCCATATCCGGCATTATTTTTATCATTTGAGATCCCTAACTCCATTTTTCATGCCTCGGTTTACGTTTCTGGCAAATTACCATTTTGCCCTCGGTACTCATTTTGACCCCAATTTCAGGATTTTCACTAATTCTTCCCTTTTAACCCACAATCAATTAAATTCACATTTGAATTTACGAGGTGTTGTAGTGGGAGGTAGTAAGGAGAAATAAATATTCCGCAAATCTCCACCATTAGATGAGATTGTAATCTAACGATGTTAAGAGAGGTAGGCAAAGGTAGGCAAAATAAGAGTAGGCAGAATAACCTATCCCTAATTATAATATTAAACTTATTTTTTTCTATCATCCACGTTATAACACCTCACAATTTTAAATTAAATAATTAAAGTGTTAAGTGAGAAACTAAGTGATGGATTAGTGAAAATCCTGAATTTAGAACCAAAATACGTAAAAGAAAAGGTAAAACGGTAAATTGATAAATTGGTTCTTAAAATGGTTACCAATTAATTTTACTTGGTTGGCTATTTTAGTGCTTGCTGCAACGTTGCCTTACCTCTAAATTAATTAACGAAAAATGCTAGGAATTGACAAATTGTGAATTAAGTAAAAAGGTATTGAAAGTTAAAGAAAAAAAATTTAAATAAAAAAAAGTATACAATAAATTATTTGGAGGAAATCATAAACTAAGTGGTATGCCTTTTTGATTTCCCTAAGTCGGTGATGGTGTTGCAAAATCCCACGCCACTTCTTGTTTTATTAAGTGAAGAAGCAATTGTTTAGCTTTCCAAATGGACTTTCTAGTTCCTTCTAGTGTTTCACGTGAGTTTCATTATTTTGTCTTTAGTGGGATGGCAAATCAACCAATGGGAATCATATTGAAAAGTAAAAAAAAAAAGAAGTGAAATGAAAGTTAATTCATTAGATTATAAGTGTACCCATGTCGGTGGTTTTCCTTTACGCCTCAATTTTGCTTTTCGTCTTTTATTTCTTCTCTTTTTCCATAAACCGAATGTATACGAAGCTTAGGGCAAGTATTCAACTTGCATTTTAGACATCTTCTTGCTTGGGTTTCTCCAAAGAATTTAAAGGCAACAACCTTAAGAACTCAACCCTATCCTTTTTTTTCCTTGTGAGAAGCTTTTGTTAGTGAGATACTTCTCTCCTTGTCCTTCGACCCTAGGGCTGTCTTACAAGGAATTGAAGTGGTTTTCCAAATATTCAAGTTACAAGTTGATTCCTTGTGTGGTGGAGGTTAAACAAGGTAATATATATACGTTTGAATGGTAGGAAAATTTATAGTAGACTTGGAATTTTGTCATGGGCTGATTGTAAGTATTTAATGTTATGATTATTTAAGTAGTTTGGATGCATGGTTTTGGCTGTTTATTTAGTATAAGTTAAACTATGCATGTATAGGCTTGAAATGAACAAAAGAAATTGTTTGTAGGAACCAAGAAGCAATCGATCAAGGCAAGAGAAAGTATGCAAGCTAGGTGTTTGATAAAATTTCTAACTGGAACTAAGATTTACAAGTGACCAAATGAAAGTTGGTTCATTATAAATTAAGTAGAAATAGTAAGAAAAATCCATTGAATCTAGTATAGGCAAATTCAACCAAGAGAAGGAAAATGGTGTAAATTATATGTTTAATAAAATTCCTAGATGAAAGTGTGAGTATTATGTAAATTGATGATGATTGCATTAGTAGAAAATGATGATCCTATATGTGACCATTGTAGGTTGTCGTACGTGGATTTGAACCCCGAACCGTGAGCTCGGTGGGTTGCCCTTGGTCCTGGACCAAGTGGATTGAGGTAAGTTATTGAACCAATGCATGTTAATTGTAAATTGCATGTATTGTGTGAGTTGTAAGTGATTGGGAATGTCCTCTGTGTAGGCATTATGTTGTGTACCAAGTTTGAGGAATAAGTTGCAGCGGAGCTAAGTGGAATAATATATAAGGTAACCTCTTGGTACTGGGGCTTGTTCCCCTTTTGTGTTCCACCTTGCTAGTTGATGGCAACGGTAGGAAGTGTGTATGAGTAGTGTAGAACAGCATGAGCATGCATATGCATTATCACAGTGGGTACTTATGTACCAGATCTCTGGCCAGTAGATATTTTTAGCCTTCGGGCAAGTTTTCCGGACTGCCACTGGATAGGTCTCCGAGAGGGAGTTCCAGTTGACCCAGGGTCGTGGTGTGTTATCCGGATAGGAGCACACTAGGTAGTCTCGGGTGTATATGGTTGGAAGGGGTACCTTGGTGGGTTGTTCTATGAACACGCCAGGGGTAGTACCCATAGGCGTATAGCCGAGGACATGGCGTGGTATTGGTAGCTACCATCCCGCATGTCGTAGTTGTTTCTGATATTTCCCCCTTTCTCTAAATCCCTTGCTTTATCCCGTTTTATAATAGCGGTGTTGTTTTTATGCTATTGATATACATCGAAGTGAACCATTGGGCGGAGTTTTCTCCAGAACCTCTTGGTTACTGAGATATATCCGTATATCTCACCCCGCCTCGGGGCATTTATTTCTGGATGTACCAGTGGACACGGAGCAGCGGGCAAGAAGCCCGCATGATGATGAGTGGAGCAGTGGTGCATAGTTTGCTTTTTGGTGGCCATTTGGCCTAGGCTAGACTTAGAGCATGAACATGTATATGTATGTAGGAGGAGTCCATTAGCATTATGTTCATGTTATTTTGGCTAAGTTTAGCTATCATGTCATATTAGTTTATGAGTTTATTTGGCAAGTGAAGTTGTAATATGTAAATATTTGTAGTTTAAAGTTAAAGTTGTAAATGTAATTGTAATCCAGTATTGTAAATGTACCATGGATGTATGCATTATGATGGAAGGGCTTTAGGCCTATTTTAGGTTTATGATTACCCGCATTATGGTTTATGCATGAAATTGAATGTTAGTGATTGAAACTATAAAGGACTTGAAAGTAAACTGTTTATGTTTTAAGTGTATATTGGATTGGGTTGTAAGTGCCCCAAGGCGTTGTTGGTCCTTGTGTCTGCCACCCATTGGACTTTGCTGGATTTCAGGTGTATTAGTAGTGTTAAACAGCTTATGCAAATTTGGGGATTTTAGGAAATACAAAGGAAACTCTGGTGAATTTTCTGTAGAATTGGCAGTTTTTGGGTGAACTTTGGGAGAGCGTATCTCTCTCCATAGTGGTCCGATTGGGACGTGCCATACGCCATTTTGAAGCTTAAGATGTCCCCTACGTTGTGTCAAAATCCTAGGATCATTGGTGGTGTCCGCAGCCCATGGTGGCTGAAGACACGAACTGCCCTGTTCTGGCCTGTTTCAGTGGGCAGATCTGGGGCAGTTTAGGGAAATTAATTCCCGCTTCGTTACTTGGTCAAATTAAGCATACGATATATCAAATCGAAGTTTGAGGTGTCTAGTTTATGGTGTAAAAGTTTGAGAGACAGTGACTGTAACAGCTCGTTGTACACCGGTATTGTTAACATTAATTATGATATTAAGCGCAGTTACAATCACAACAATTCATTTATAAAAATGCGAGTAAACTTTTTCCGATTATTACGCGAACAGTTAAAGCATAAAAAGCGTAATCATTAACACTAGCGGAAGACTTACTTAAATTGTTTATACACTTTAATCTACTACATACAAGACACTAAGAGGTTCCCATAAACCCACTTAGCCAATTCCTCACTTTTACGTTTTTACCACTTAACTGGACTTGCTAATTTGTTTTTCTACGAGCACAAAATAAAAATCCGAACTTAAACTTCAGGTTATCTTTTTTCCTTATTCACTTACCTTTCTAACAAGCTATCACACACTCGATTCCGAGCTCGTGATCTCCGGTTATCGCCGTTTGAAGTTGGACAAACAACATTGCCTACCAACTCCAAAACAGCCTAAAACCTCCAATCTTCATTGAATAAACTGTACCTAACCGCCTATCCAATGACTCTAAAAATTTTACACCATAAACTAGACACCTCAAAATTCGATTTGATATATCGTATGCTTAATTTGACCAAGTAACGAAGCGGGAATTAATTTCTCAAAACTACCTCAAATCTGCCAACAAAAACAGGGCAGTGTGTTACAACAGCCCCCCATGAGCTGCGCACACCACCAATGAACCTAACTTTTGACACAACGTAGGGGACATCTTAAGCTTCAAAATAGCGTATGGCACGTCCCAATCGGACCACTATGGAGAGAGATATGCTCCTCCAAAGTTCACCCAAAAACTGCCAATTCTACAGAAAATTCGCCAGAGTTTCCTTTGTATTTCCTAAAATCCCCAAATTTGCATAACCTGTTTAACACCACTAATTGTAACGCCCTCCCTTGTATGCATCCAAGAGAGTCGTTTGCTAAGCGGAATTAGAGACGTTAACGTCACATGAGCCAACAAAGAATCTCATAGCAGTATACAAATCCGAAAGGCATTTCAATAGTTCTTATAACTTCTGTTTGGACGATAAAAAATATTTCAAGTGTTTTAGAAAGAGCACGTTTGGGGCTTCGCGTGCATATAAAATAATAGTAAATCGGAGTTCGTTTGCTCATAAAAACACCACCCGTAAGGTGCACTGTAAAAATTTCAGCACATAAGTCTTTCAAAAATTCCTTTCACAAAGGTTTTCCAAAATAGCCGCTGTTCATAAAAGATCAAGATAAAATAGAGATGATAGAGTCTACAGTCATCCAAGAGTACCAAAATATTAATCATTACAGTCATCCAATCAATCAAACAGCAACAGTACAAGTCCATTCATCAGCAAGCAACAGCAATCATCATGCCTTCAAATGCTTTTACGTCCTCCTGCCATTTAGGAAAATAGCAGCCCCAAAGGGGTGAGAAAAATCCCAGTAGTGTGGCAACAAAACCAATAATATAACAGTATTAACTAGGCACAAAATCATAAACAGTCACTTCAACATATCCTTGTTCCTTTTCCTTTTTCCTTTTCATCATATTCATATATATAGCGCATATAACGCCTTTCCTTTTCATCATATTCATATATTGCGTATATAACGCCTTTCCTTTGCGCTTTTAGCACCGTCGTGCGCGCACTTCACAGTGGAATCAAATATCCCTTGGCACCTGAGCTCCATGTGGATTCCAACTGTGGGCCTATGCGGACTGATGCCAAGTGTCCCATACCCCGGTACCTTGGGGATGCCTATATGATGCTTGCTCAAACACATGGTCCTGTACATAACTATTCTAAAAAGCGGACCTATATGCTCTTGGTACATGCATGCCATGCTATGCTTTCACACACAAAACGTACAAAAATGCGGTATGATGTAAGGTGCATGCTTATATACCTTTCATATAGCCATCACGGCACATATACTTTTCATATGCGTTATGCTGCCACATAACGTCTTTACCTCATAATCATATAGCCATCACGGCACATTTTTGGCAGTTTCCTTTCATCATAAGGAACATAATACTTTTACGGAATATGGAGCATCATGTCACAATTTTATACCAGTAGTCAATAGTCACATTAGGTAATATCACCTGACACTTACCTTGTGTGCCTTTAAACAATACCAAACAGCAGCGAAGTATCTCACTTCTTAAGCGCACCTAAATCAATTACAACCAATCATTTACAGTGGCGATTTACAGCAGAAACAGTGAGCATACAGCAGCGTTTTACAGTGGAAAACAGTGAGCATACAGCAGTGTTTTACAGCAGAAAACAGTGAGCATACAGCAGCGTTTTACAGCAGAAAACAGTGACGTTTTGTTCTTAAAACAGTGAGCAGAAAACAGTGAGTTGTTCCTTAAAACAGTGAGCAGAAATCATTGACGTTTTCCTTAAAAACAGTGGATAGAAACGGTGACGTTTTACTTAAAAACAATGGACAGAAACAGTGACGTTTTACTTAAAAACAGTGGACAGAAACAGTGACGTTTTACAGCAGAAAAACAGCAGCACCTTACAGCAGAACAGTGAATGTTTTAAAACAGAAACAGTGACATCTTGACCTCAAAACAGTGGCAGAACAGTGGCATTAGACAGTGGCATTTGAACATCAAAACAGTGGCATAAGTAGTGTTATTTGTGCATCAAAACAGTGGCATGAATGGTACATTTGAACATCCAAAACAGTGACATTAGTGGTGATATTTGAACATTGAAACAGTGGCGTAATTGGTGGTTTTTGAGCATTAAAACAGTGGCATAAATCATGATTTTTGGACATTAAAACAGTGAGCATACATAGTGGGGTTTGAACATCAATAGGGTGGTTATTTTATGCAGAAACAGTGGCTCCTTAAGTACTAAAACAATGAGTATTTTTGGTGCAAAACAGTGACATGTATGGTATTAAAACAGTGAGCATTTTATGCAGAAACAGTGGCACATTATGGACTAAAACAGTGAGTATTGTGTGCAGAAACAGTGGCACATTATGGACTAAAACAGTGAGTATTGTGTGCAGAAACAGTGGCATCAAAATGGTGATCTTGTCCAACCGAAACAGTGGCATATGCATCCTCAAAACAGTGGCACTTTCATACATAAACAATGGCATATTTCTCCTCAAAACAGTGGCACATTCATACATAGACAGTGGCATATTTCTTTTCAAAACAGTGGCATATTCATACGAAAACAGTGGCATTACTTGAGCATAACCATGAGACTTTCATTCCATTATATCATGCATACCAATCATCATTAAATAGCTCCATCCTTAAACTTTCACCATGCTCATTCTTGAATCCAAAACAAAACATAATCAAGTAGATATTCAAGAACACACATGATTACACACAATGAAAGAGGTCTAAGTTCTAGGCTTACCTCTTGTAGCACACACTTCTTGCTCACACACCACACCTTTCTAGTTCTACCAACAACAAGTCCACACTTCCTAGGAGATGATCTATGCGCATAAATGGTGAGGAGGACACCTTAGGACAGCTTCCAAGAGTGAGTGCCAAGGCTGAACAGTGAGGGGAAAAAGAGGAGAAACTCACACTTACTTGGTGTATAGTCACGGCTTTAAGGGTGTGAGAGAAGAAGGATGAAGTTGGTTTAGTGTTTCTTGCTCCAAATGCTCATGCTTTCTCGGCTAGAGGGTGAGGAGATGAGGGAGAGATGATGGCTGCACTTGTAACATGAGGCCAGCCCTTCCTTGTGCGCATACTTAAAGAAAAAGTGAGGAGGGGTTGCAATGATGCAACATTATGGCAAAATCTGGTTTCTTGGGAAGGTGGGACTGCACACTTGGTCAAAACAAGCAAGGGGTTGCTTCTAATATACACTATGCACATGCAAGGAGTGAGGAGAGGATTCAGATCTGAATAAGTGCTAACAAGTCAGAATTTTTAACACCAACAAGCAAGCTATGCGCACAAGATGGAGTGGAAAGGAGGTGCATCATGAGCACATGTAAGAGGGTTCACTAAGTCAACAAGCAAGACAGCTTTGTGGCAGCCAAGAATCTGAATGGAAGCTGCCCTTGTGCGCATGTGATGAGGGAGATTGCAGCCCCAAAATCCTTCTTTTGATGCATGTGGAAGCAAGGGGCAGATTTGGCTCATTATGGACTGCCAAAAGCATGCAAAAATCTGCACATTTCAGCCTCATGATGGAAGGTGTAAGGTGGTTCTCCAAGTCAACACTCAATGCAGATTTTGTGTCATAAAAATCTGCTCCATGACACCTCCATGTGCGCCTAAAATGAAGAAGAGTGCAACCCAAAATAGTGCTAAGGAGTACATGTGTCTTTCATGCAATGAAGTTGAATCCAAATGATGCACAAGCTAGGTGTGAGGTGGCGGTCATGAAGGGAAAGTTGGCAGATTTTTCTAAGTCTTCTCCATCCTATTATGCGCATGAAAAGAGTGGGATGATACACCTAGCCATGTGGTGTTCCTTGCTGCATAAGGCAGCCTTGTTGGACAAGGCTTAGGGGAGGTAATATAGGGTACAACTTTGGGCTGAACAAGATGGATCCAAAAGCCTCCTTGGGCCAATGGCCACACACACACAAAGAACCCAATCACACAAGTCCAATAGTGACAAGTCCACACACACTAGCCCACTTCCAAAGTCCAATAAACACTAAAGCCTTTTAACACACACTCAAATTACTCATATGATTTTAATAAATTTCACATGCCTACATATGCACCCTCCTATGATTTAATTTAAATACTTACCTTAGTCTCATCCAAAGATAAAGATCAAACAATTCGCAAGCCATCAAACATACACATGCATCTATCTCATTTTAACACCTATGTATTTTACTAATTATGTGAGATGTTACACTCTCCCCACCAAATAGGAATTTTGTCCGCAAAATAAACTTACTTAGGAGCTAAACAGTTCTGGATAGCGTTTCCGAATGTCGTCCTCGCGCTCCCAAGTGGCTTCAACTGCCGATCTATTGTTCCATAATACTATCACCAAAGGAATCTCTTTGGAACGGAGTCGCTTGACGGATCTTTCAAGGATTTGGAACGGTTGCACTTGATACGTCAGATTTTCCTTTAGTTCCACTTCTTCTGGCTGTAACACGTGAGATGGATCGGAGAGATACCTCCGTAGCTGCGACACATGAAATACATTGTGAATTCCTGACAGATTGGGTGGTAAAGCCAACCGGTATGCAGACTCTCCAATCCGGTCCATAATCAGATACGGTCCTAAGTACCGTGGACTTAACTTCTTTACTCCCATTCTCCTTCCGAGTCCTGATGTAGGTGTGATTCTCAAGAATACATGGTCTCCGACTTCGAAAGATAGGGGCTTATGACGTTTGTCGTAATAACTCTTCTGTCTGGCCTGAGCCCTCTGCATATTTTCTCGAATCTTCTTTACTTGTTCAGATGTTTCTTGAATTAGATCAGGTCCTAACATACTTCGCTCACCCACTTCAGTCCAGCATAAAGGGGATCTGCATTTTCTCCCATATAAAGCTTCATACGGTGCCATCTGAATACTGGAGTGGTAACTGTTGTTGTAAGCAAATTCAATCAAAGAAAGATAATTATCCCAGCTGCCTCCTAACTCCAAAACACATGCTCGCAACATGTCCTCTAAGGCTTGAATGGTGCGTTCCGTCTGTCCATCGGTCTGCGGATGGTAAGCAGTACTCAATCTCAAATGGGTCCCTAATGCTCTTTGAAAAGATTCCCAGAACTTAGATGTAAACTTGGGATCACGATCACTGACAATACTCGTAGGAACTCCGTGCAGCTTCACAATCTCCTGCAGGTAAATTCTGGCAAGCCTCTCTGTATTATATGTGGTTCTAACACGCAAGAAATGAGCTGACTTCGTTAGTCGATCAACAATCACCCAGATAGCATCATATCCTTCTCGCGTCCGAGGAAGTCCAACTACAAAATCCATCGCGATACTGTCCCACTTCCATTCGGGAATCTCCAAAGGTTGAAGAAGTCCCGAAGGTTTCTGATGTTCGTACTTCACCTTCTGACAAGTTAGGCATCGAGATACATACTCAGCAATATCACGCTTCATACCCGGCCACCAAAACGAGGTCTTCAAATCATGGTACATCTTTGTGGATCCAGGATGAACTGCATACTTACCCTTGTGAGCTTCCTGCAAAACTTCTTGCTTCAACTCTTCATTCGGTACTACTAACCGGCCTTGAAATCTCCAAGTATCATTCTCATCCTTTACTACCTCTTGGTTGCCAACCAATTCGCGGACTAACTCTTCATCTTTCTGGGCTTCCTTAATTCTACTTATCAATTCATTCTCCACCTTTATATTTCCCAATCTTATGCTATGCCCTCTCTCCTCTACAGATAAATTCAAGTCTCGAAAGGCCTCAAACAATTTCAATTCTTCCATCATCAGAGTTGCAGTGTGCAGTGTCTTCCTACTCAAGGCGTCAGCTACCACGTTTGCCTTTCCTGGATGGTATTTAAGTTCAAACTCATAGTCCTTCAGAAATTCCATCCACCGTCGTTGCCGCATATTCAGCTCCTTCTGGTCGAACAAATACTTCAAACTCTTATGATCGCTGAACACGTCAAACTGCGAACCATACAAGTGGTGCCTCCAGATCTTAAGTGCGAACACTATAGCTGCTAACTCCAAATCGTGCGTAGGATAATTTTCTTCGTGAGGCCTTAGTTGTCGAGATGCATAAGCTACCGCCATACGATCCTGCATCAACACGCATCCAAGTCCTTTCAGCGACGCATCACAGTATACTTCGAACTTCCGGGTAGGATCCGGAATCGTGAGTACGGGAGCACTCGTTAATCTGCTCTTCAGTTCCATGAAACATTCTTCACAAGCTTCGGTCCACTCAAAAGGCTTGTCCTTCCGAGTGAGACGGGTAAGAGGTTGCACTATCTGAGAGAAATTCTGGATAAACCTTCGATAATATCCGGCAAGACCTAAGAAACTTCTTACTTCGGTGACAGTCTTGGGTCGTTCCCAATTCATGACAGCTTCAACTTTGCTGGGGTCCACCGCGATTCCTTCTGATGAAATGACATGACCCAGAAACTGGACCTCCTTAAGCCAAAACTCGCACTTCGACCACTTCGCGTACAACTGCTTCTCTTTCAATATTTGCAAGACGATCCTCAAATGTTCCGCATGCAGCTCTTCATTAGCTGAGTAAATCAGGATGTCATCGATAAACACAATGACAAACTGATCAAGGAACGGGCGAAAGATTCGGTTCATGTAGTCCATGAATACCGCTGGAGCATTTGTAAGTCCGAATGGGATCACCTGATATTCGTAGTGCCCATAACGAGTCCTAAAAGCGGTTTTCGGAATATCCTCCGGTTTGACCCGGATCTGATGGTATCCCGATCGTAAATCTATCTTAGAAAAGACTCTGGCTCCTCTCAGCTGGTCCATCAAATCGTCGATCCTCGGTAGCGGATACTTATTCTTCACACAGACGTAAACTTCCATCCTTCTTCTTAATCAAGATGGCTGGAGCACCCCATGGAAAGGCACTCGGTCTGATGAATTCTCTTGCCAACAATTCTTCTATCTGCTTCTTCAACTCGCGAAGTTCCAAAGGCGCCATGCGATACGGGGCAATGGAGATTGGTCCAACTCCAGGAACAAGTTCGATAGAAAATTCTATTTCCCTATGAGGAGGCAATCGAGGTATTTCATCCGGGAATACCTCCTCGAATTCTCTAACTACAGGCACATTCTGAATTTGATTGTCAACCGAGGTCTCAGCCTCGATCGACAAGAGATACCCTGCTGCTCCCTTGCGGAGCTCTTTTCTAACTTGCAATAAAGAAATGAGAGAGAAAGGTTGAAAATTACCATCTTTCGCATCCAGTGCGAACACCCGTGCTTGCGTAGGCTGTTGTTCAGCGTTCTGGGGGCATTTGTAAGCAAAATGTCCTTGCTGGCCACATCTGAAACATGCATTGTTGTCCTTGCGACAAATTCCAAAGTGGTTCTTTCCACACGTAGCACAAACAGTCGCACCCTGCCGTCCAGTTGACGATTGACCAACAGTATAGCTTCTCTTAAAATTTCCGGGCCGCGCCTGCAACTGCGTACCTCTGCCTCGACCCCTACCAGGTGTCGTCTTGAAGAATCTGCCTGCTCGGTTTCCTCCGTGAAATTGGGTTGGTGGCTTATTCAAATTCTTGGCCTCATTAATGATTCCTTCCGCCTGACGACTCTGATTGATGAGTTCCGGAAGTGTACGATTAGCCGTCGTCAAAATGAGCTTACGGATTTCCGGATGTAATCCGCTTTCGAACTTTTCCACCTGCCATTCCTCATCATAAATGTTCCGGTCAAAGTTGGCATACTCGATCAGCTGTCCAAATTTTGCAATGTACTCATTGACCGTCATGTTATCCTGCCTGAGTGACAGCAGTTCAGTGTGCTTCATTCTTCTCATTGCCTTAGGAAAATACTTATCCAAAAATACTTGTCGGAACACGGCCCACGTCAGCTCAACGTCCTGAGCTCTCAGCAGAGCCCTCGCACCAGTCCACCATGTTAAAGCTTCTCCCATCAGCTGGTACGACGCGTAATCAGTCTTCTGCGCTTCTGAGCATGCCATGCGTTCGAAAATGTGCTCGATCATCTGCAGCCACTTCGCTGCAGCCTCAGGGTTGTCTTCACCCTCAAAGGTAGGTGGTTGGAAGTTGCGGAAGTCTTTCAACCTCCGACGGGCAATTTCTTCTGCATTGTCATGCAGTGGGGGTGGGTTCTGATTCTGTTGCCTATAGTCGCGCCATTCTTGGCTCATATTCTGAATAAACGTTGCCAGTCCCCCAATAGTAGTGATAAGATCCTCTTCCGCATCGCCAGTCCTTCCCTGAGTTGAACCGCGACCACCTGCCATGATTCTGCACTCACAATATCCTGAGATGAGTTGATCAGGCTCACCGCAAGTTATTTATGGCAGCAGTCCCAAGTAGGTACTCGCGTTCAATTCGGACAAGTTGACTATGCCTCCGTGTCTTATCACAGAACGGTCTAAACAATCTAACTACCCTAGTCTCAAACACTTAAACTATAGCACATTTAGACAGTCAATCAGCAGATAAACACAATCAACAATCAATTCAATCAATCACAAGCAAATCCATGGACCAAACTGCTCTGATACCAATTAGTGTAACGCCCTCCCTTGTATGCATCCAAGAGAGTCGTTTGCTAAGCGGAATTAGAGTCGTTAACGTCACATGAGCTAACAAAGATTTTCATAGCAATATAAAAATCCGTAAGACGTTTCAATAGTTCTTATAACTTCTGTTTGGACGATAAAAAATATTTCAAGTGTTTTAGAAAGAGCACGTTTGGGGCTTCGCGTGCATATAAAATAATAGTAAATCGGAGTTCGTTTGCTCATAAAAACACCACCCGTAAGGTGCACTGTAAAAATTTCAGCACATAAGTCTTTCAAAAATTCCTTTCACAAACGTTTTCCAAAATAGCCGCTGTTCATAAAAGTTCAAGATAAAATAGAGATGATAGGGTGTACAGTCATCCAAGAGTACCAAAACATTAAACATTACAGTCATCCAATCAATCAAACAGCAACAGTGATAATCCATGCAACAGCAAGCAACAGCAAAACATCACTCCTTCAAATGCTTTTACGTCCTCCTGCCATTTTGGAAAAATAGCAGCCCCGAAGGGGTGAGAATAATCCCAGTAGTGTGGCAACAAAACCAGTAATATAACAGTATTAACTAGGCACAAAATCATAAACAGTCACTTCAACATATCCTTGTTCCTTTTCCTTTTTCCTTTTCATCATATATATATATTGCATATATTGCGTATATAACGCCTTTCCTTTGCGCTTTTAGCACCGTCGTGCGCGCACTTCACAGTGGAATCAAATATCCCTTGGCACCTGAGCTCCATGTGGATTCCAACTGTGGGCCTATGCGGACTGATGCCAAGTGTCCCATACCCCGGTACCTTGGGGATGCCTATATGATGCTTGCTCAAACACATGGTCCTGTACATAACTATTCTAAAAAAAGCAAGACCTATATGCTCTTGGTACATGCATGCCATGCTATGCTTTCACACACAAACGTACAAAAATGCGGTATGATGTAAGGTGCATGCTTATATACCTTTCATATAGCCATCACGGCACATATACTTTTCATATGCGTTATGCTGCCACATAACGTCTTTACCTCATAATCATATAGCCATCACGGCACATTTTTGGTAGTTTCCTTTCATCATAATGGAACAGAATATTTTTACGGAATATGGAGCATCATGTCACAATTCTATACCAGTAGTCAATAGTCACATTAGGCAATATCGCCCGACACTTACCTTTGCGTGCCTTAACTAATACCAAACAGCAACGAAGTATCTCACTTCTTAAGCGCACCTAAATCAATTACAACCAATCATTTACAGTGGCCATTTACAGCAGAAACAGTGAGCATACAGCAGTGTCTTACAGTGGAAAACAGTGAGCATACAGCAGTGTTTTATAGCAGCAAAACAGTGAGCATACAGCAACGTTTTTACAGCAGAAAACAGTGACGTTTGTGCTTAAAACAGTGAGCAGAAACAGTGAGTTGTTCTTTAAAACAGTGAGCAGAAAACAGTGGTATTTTCCTTAAAAACAGTGGACAGAAACAGTGACGTTTTACAGCAGGAAAACAGTGAACGTACAGCAGAAACAGTGACTATTTTGAAACAGAAACAGTGACTCTTTGGACATCAACAGTGGCAGAAACAGTGACATCAAACAGTGGCAGAAACAGTGGCATAGGAATGTTAAAACAGTGACATAAATAGTGACTTTTGAACATCAAAACAGTGGCATGAGTAGTGATGTTTATGCATCAAAACAGTGGCATGAATGGTACATTTTTGAGCATTAAAACAGTAGCATAAATCATGGTTTTTGGACATTGAAACAGTGGCATATTATGGACTAAAACAGTGGTATTTTATGCATAAAACAGTGGCATATTATGGACTAAAACAGTGGCAATTTATGCATAAAACAGTGGCATATTATGGACTAAAACAGTGGCATTTTATGCATAAAACAGTGGCATATGATGACTAAAACAGTGAGTGTTTTTATGCAGAAACAGTGGCACATAATGGACTACAACAGTGAGTGTTTTTATGCAGAAACAGTGGCTTAGGGAGCACTAAAACAGTGGCATAAGTGTGCAGAAACGGTGGCATATAATGGTCTAAAACAGTGGCATATAATGGGCTAAAACAGTGGCATATGTGTGCAGAAACAGTGGCATCAAAATGGTGATTTTGAGGAACCGAAACAGTGAGCATTTCATCTTCAAAACAGTGACACATTCATAGGGAAACAGTGGCATACTCATACAAAAACAGTGACATATATATTCCTCAAAACAGTGGGCATTAACTTAAGCATGATCATGAGACTTCCATTCCATAACTTAAGCATACAAATCATCAAGAAATAGCTCCACCATTCTACTTTTACCATGCTCATTCTTGAGTCCAAAACCACACATAATCAAGGAGACATTCAAGCACACATACATGGTTACACAATGAAAGTGTTCTAAGTTCAAGGCTTACCTCTTGTAGCACACACTCCTTGGTCAAGAATCACACACCACCTTCTAGCTTTACTACACAACAAGTCCCCACTTCCTATGATGATCTATGCGCACACAAGGTGAGGAGGAACAAACTTGGACAGCTTCAAGGTTGAGGACAAGGCTGGTCAGTGAGGGAAGGTGAGTTGTCTTAGCAAAGTTTTTCTTTCTCCAAAGTCCCTATACTACACGGTTTAGAGAGTGAGGAGGTGAGGAAGGAAAGTTGGCTGAATGTAAGGTGAGGGCAGCCCTTCCTTATGCGCATACTTAAAGGGAAAGTGAGGGAAAGTTGCAATGATTAACCATCATGAAAATTCTGGTTGCTTGAAGAAGTGGGGCTGCACACTTGGGCTGAACAAGCAAAGGGTTTGCTTCTAAGTTACTCTATGCACATGCAAGGAGGTGAGGGAGATATGTTCAGAT
This sequence comes from Gastrolobium villosum, assembly GCA_032173675.1. NCBI lineage: Eukaryota > Viridiplantae > Streptophyta > Magnoliopsida > Fabales > Fabaceae > Gastrolobium > Gastrolobium villosum. The sequence continues at coordinate 30,488 of JAVKPL010011805.1, read as the reverse complement.
CTGAATGAGTGCTATTAAGTCAGAATTTTCTCACACAAATGACCAAACTATGCGCATGGGGTGGAGTGGAGGAGGTGCATCATGAGCACATGTAAGAGGTTCACTAAGTCAACAAGCAAAACAACTATGTGGCAGCCCAAAAAAATCTGGTTTGATGCAGCCTTGTGCGCACATGATGGGGTGAAATGCAGCCCAAAATCCTTCTTTGGTTGCATGTGGAAACAAGGGCAGATTTGGCTCATGATGGACTGACAAAAGCATGCAAAAATCTGCACATTGCAGCCTCATGATGGAAGGTGTAAGGTGGTTCACCAAGTCAACACTCAATGCAGATTTGTGACACAAGAAATCTGATCCATGACTCCCCCATGTGCGCCAAAATGCAGAAAAATGCAGCCTAAAATCATGCTAAATGATACATGTGTCTTCCATGCAATGAAGTTGAAATCAAGTGATGCACAAGCTAGGTGATGTGGCGGTCAAACAAGAGGAAAATTGGCAGATTTTTCTAAGTATGTTCTACCTCTTGTGCGCATGAATGAGTGAGAGAATACATCAAGTCAAGTGAAGGTTTCTTGGTACACAAACAACCTTGTTGGACAAGGCTTAGGGAAATAAGAATGGTTACAACTTTGGGCTGAAACAAGGTAGGTCCAAAAGCCATCCTTGGGCCATTGGCCACACACACAAGGAATCCAATCACATAAGTCCAAAAGTGACAAGTCCACACACAAACTAGCCCACTTCCAAAGTCCAATAAACACTAAGGCCTTCTAACACACACTCACATTACTCATATGATTAAATTCACATGTCTACATATGTATCCTCCTATGATTTAATTTAATTAATTACCTTAGTCTTATCCAAGGATAAAGGTCAAACAATTCGCAAGCCATCACACATAAACCATACATCCGAAATCTACACATACCTCTATAACATATAGTACTTATGTATTTTACTAATTATGCGGGATGTTACACTTATACACTTCAATAAAATTTATTCGGTATCCATTTTTAATTTTTATTATATCCATTTAGTAAAACATCGATCAATTTTTTCATAATTAAATTTCAATATTAGAACCAGCAAATGTTTTAAAGTTCTTCGTCCTTAAAACTTCCTTTCGGAATGGACCCAACAAAATTTTAATGGTTTATAGATAAATCAATAGTAATGAAATGTGAGAGAGAGAATTGATAAGATAAAGAGTTAAAAAAAATGTTTCTCATGGTTCACACCCACAAAATAAGTCATACCCACTTTTTTTCTCTCTCTTCTTATTAGTATATCCCATCCATTTTTTATGTACTACATGAAATAAAATTATCTCATATAATATGAAAAATATTTTTTTAAAATAAAATAAAATTAACCATTAGATTTATCCATAAATCATTAATATTGTTTACGTGGTTATTACATGGGATAAGTTATTCTGTCTACTCTTATTTTGCCTATCTTTACCTACCTCTCTTAACACCGTTAGATTACAATCTCATCTAATGGTGGAGATTTGCAAAATAAAATAAACTATTTCCCTTTAATTTCTTGTTACTACCTCCAACACTCTTTCTGCCTACTCTTATTTTACCTACCCTTTCAATACTGTTAGATTATAATCTTATCCAATGGTGGAGTTTTACTATATAAAATAAACTCATTTCTCTCTCTCGTTGCCTCTCATTCTTTCTCTCTCATCTACTTTCTCTCTCTTTTAAGGCGCTTCAACATCAAAAAAAGGTGTAAGCTTTTTTTCTCAATTCATCAAACTCATCCATTGTTATGAGCATTTACATAAAAAATTGAAAAGGGGTGTCAAGAAGAAACAAACCCATATGGCCTATGCTATGGGATTAGGTATGCCTGTTGTTGGGCATAACATAGAGAGAAGAAAAATCATTTTCCCACTTCAAGGTGAAAAACAAGATAAGAAGAAGAAGGAGATAAGTTGATTCGATTTCAAAGGAAGAGATTATTTGTGGTTTTTTTTTTGTATTTTTGTGGTTTCTGCTGTGTTCAATTATATCAGATTCAAGGAATTTTGAAAATTATATTCATCCAGCAGAATTATCATGCCATTAATCATTGATTGAATTTAGATTCAAATATAAATTCAGGTTGTAAATTATGTAAATCGATAAAGAGAAATAGGAGGAGAGAGAAAGAGTGTGGGAGGTAGTAAGGAGAAATAAATATTCCGCAAATCTCCACCATTAGATGAGATTGTAATCTAACGATGTTAAGAGAGGTAGGCAAAGGTAGGCAAAATAAGAGTAGGCAGAATAACCTATCCCTAATTATAATATTAAACTTATTTTTTTCTATCATCCACATTATAACACCTCACAATTTTAAATTAAATAATTAAAGTGTTAAGTGAGAAACTAAGTGATGGATTAGTGAAAATCCTGAATTTAGAACCAAAATACGTAAAAGAAAAGGTAAAACGGTAAATTGATAAATTGGTTCTTAAAATGGTTACCAATTAATTTTACTTGGTTGGCTATTTTAGTGCTTGCTGCAACGTTGCCTTACCTCTAAATTAATTAACAAAAAATTCTAGGAATTGACAAATTGTGAATTAAGTAAAAAGGTATTGAAAGTTAAAGAAAAAACAATTAAATAAAAAAAAAGTATATAACAAATTATTTGGAGGAAATCATAAACTAAGTGGTATGCCTTTTTGATTTCCCTAAGTCGGTGATGGTGTTGCAAAATCCCACGCCACTTCTTGTTTTATTAAGTGAAGAAGCAATTGTTTAGCTTTCCAAATGGACTTTCTAGTTCCTTCTAGTGTTTCACGTGAGTTTCATTATTTTGTCTTTAGTGGGATGGCAAATCAACCAATGGGAAACATATTGAAAAGTAAAAAAAAAAGAAGTGAAATGAAAGTTAATTCATTAGATTATAAGTGTACCCATGTCGGTGGTTTTACTTTACGCCTCAATTTTGCTTTTCGTCTTTTATTTCTTCTCTTTTTCCATAAACCGAATGTATACGAAGCTTAGGGCAAGTATACAACTTGCATTTTAGATATCTTCTTGCTTGGGTTTCTCCAAAGAATTTAAAGGCAACAACCTTAAGAACTCAACCCTATCCTTTTTTTTCCTTGTGAGAAGCTTTTGTTAGTGAGATACTTCTCTCCTTGTCCTTCGAACCTAGGGCTGTCTTACAAGGAATTGAAGTGGTTTTCCAAATATTCAAGTTACAAGTTGATTCCTTGTGTGGTGGAGGTTAAACAAGGTAATATATATACGTTTGAATGGTAGGAAAATTTATAGTAGACTTGGAATTTTGTCATGGGCTGATTGTAAGTATTTAATGTTATGATTATTTAAGTAGTTTGGATGCATGGTTTTGGCTGTTTATTTAGTATAAGTTAAACTATGCATGTATAGGCTTGAAATGAACAAAAGAAATTGTTTGTAGGAACCAAGAAGCAATCGATCAAGGCAAGAGAAAGTATGCAAGCTAGGTGTTTGATAAAATATCTAACTGGAACTAAGATTTACAAGTGACCAAATGAAAGTTGGTTCATTATAAATTAAGTAGAAATAGTAAGAAAAATCCATTGAATCTAGTATAGGCAAATTCAACCAAGAGAAGGAAAATGGTGTAAATTATATGTTTAATAAAATTCCTAGATGAAAGTGTGACTATTATGTAAATTGATGATGATTGCATTAGTAGAAAATGATGATCCTATATGTGACCATTGTAGGTTGTCGTACGTGGATTTGAACCCCGAACCGTGAGCTCGGTGGGTTGCCCTTGGTCCCGGACCAAGTGGATTGAGGTAAGTTATTGAACCAATGCATGTTAATTATAAATTGCATGTATTGTGTGAGTTGTAAGTGATTGGGAATGTCCTCTGTGTAGGCATTCTGTTGTGTACCAAGTTTGAGGAAAAAGTTGCAGCGGAGCTAAGTGGAATAATATATAAGGTAACCTCTTGGTACTGGGGCTTGTTCCCCTTTTGTGTTCCACCTTGCTAGTTGATGGCAAAGGTAGGAAGTGTGTATGAGTAGTGTAGAACAGCATGAGCATGCATATGCATTATCACAGTGGGTACTTATGTACCAGATCTCTGGCCAGTAGATATTTTTAGCCTTCGGGCAAGTTTTTCGGACTGCCACTGGATAGGTCTCCGAGAGGGAGTTCCAGTTGACCCAGGGTCGTGGTGTGTTATCCGGATAGGAGCACACTAGGTAGTCTCGGGTGTATATGGTTGGAAGGGGTACCTTGGTGGGTTGTTCTATGAACACGCCAGGGGTAGTACCCATAGGCGTATAGCCGAGGACATGGCGTGGTATTGGTAGCTACCATCCCGCATGTCGTAGTTGTTTCTGATATTTCCCCTTTCTCTAAATCCCTTGCTTTATCCCGTTTTATAATAGCGGTGTTGTTTTTATGCTATTGATATACATCGAAGTGAACCATTGGGCGAAGTTTTCTCCAGAACCTCTTGGTTACTGAGATATATCCGTATATCTCACCCCCGCCTCGGGGCATTTATTTCTGGATGTACCAGTGGACACGGAGCAGCGGGCAAGAAGCCCGCATGATGATGAGTGGAGCAGTGGTGCATAGTTTGCTTTTTGGTGGCCATTTGGCCTAGGCTAGACTTAGAGCATGAACATGTATATGTATGTAGGAGGAGTCCATTAGCATTATGTTCATGTTATTTTGGCTAAGTTTAGCTATCATGTCATATTAGTTTATGAGTATATTTGGCAAGTGAAGTTGTAATATGTAAAAATTTGTAGTTTAAAGTTAAGTAAATGTAATTGTAATCCAGTATTGTAAATGTACCATGGATGTATGCATTATGATGGAAGGGCTTTAGGCCTATTTTAGGTTTATGATTACCCGCATTATGGTTTATGCATGAAATTGAATGTTAGTGATTGAAACTATAAAGGACTTGAAAGTAAACTGTTTATGTTTTAAGTGTATATTTGATTGGGTTGTAAGTGCCCCAAGGCGTTGTTGGTCCTTGTGTCTGCCACCCATTGGACTTTGCTGGATTTCAGGTGTATTAGTAGTGTTAAACAGCTTATGCAAATTTGGGGATTTTAGGAAATACAAAGGAAACTCTGGTGAATTTTCTGTAGAATTGGCAGTTTTTGGGTGAACTTTGGGAGAGCGTATCTCTCTCCATAGTGGTCCGATTGGGACGTGCCATACGCCATTTTGAAGCTTAAGATGTCCCCTACATTGTGTGAAAATCCTAGGATCATTGGTGGTGTCCGCAGCCCATGGTGGCTGAAGACACGAACTGCCCTGTTCTGGCCTGTTTCAGTGGGCAGATCTGGGGCAGTTTAGGGAAATTAATTCCCGCTTCGTTACTTGGTCAAATTAAGCATACGATATATCAAATCGAAGTTTGAGGTGTCTAGTTTATGGTGTAAAAGTTTGAGAGACAGTGACTGGGCGGTTAGGTGCAGTTTATTCCGTGAAGATTGGAGGTTTTAGGCTGTTTTGGAGTTGGTGGGCAATGTTGTTTATCCAACTTCAAACGGCGATAACCGGAGCTCACGAGCTCGGAATCGAGTGTGTGATAGCTTGTTAGAAAGGTAAGTGAATAAGGAAAAAAGATAACCTGGAGTTTAAGTTTGGATTTTTGTTTTGTGTTCGTAGAAAAACAAATTAGCAAATCTGGTTAAGTGGTAAAAACGTAAAAAGTGAGGAATTGGCTAAGTGGGTTTATGGGAACCCCTTAGTATCTTGTATGTGATAAAATAAAGTGTATAAATAGTTAAGTAAGTCTTCCGCTAGTGTTTCAGTTACGATCACAGCTTTTTATTATTACGTTTTTTATACTTTTACTGTTCGCGTAATAATCGGAAAAAGTTTATCCTCATTTTTATAAATGAATTGCTGTGATTGTAACTGCGCTTAATATCATAATTAATGTTAACAATACCGGTGTACAACGGGCTGTTACACACGTCAATAACTTTAATATTTTAACTATGTACTACGTTTAGTATATAATTAAAAAATGGTTGCAAGACAAAAAATTTATTCCTACAATATAATACTTATATTTCCCATATATATATATACACACACATGGGTTACGGATAATTCTTATTATGGATAAAACATTTATTCTGTTAAAGAATATAATTTTGTGTCATTTTAAATTCTAACTGTTGATTACCATCAAGTAACGATTATAATTTATTTCGAATTAATAATTAATTAAGTTTGAACTAATAAATTATAACCGTTGATTGACGTAAATCAATGGTTATGATCTAAGATGACGCAAAATTATATCATTTAAAAGGACAAACATTTTTCCCTTCTTATTTAACGAGTAGGAAACTTAACTTTTGTAAAATGGACATTGGAAGGTTGTGGTTGGATTTTGTGTCATTGGACATTGTGTGATTATGTGATTCATGCTTTATTGCTTGTTATGTGTTAAATTGTTTGGTCACTAGCCAGTTGACGTGACTCTGGGAGCGGCACCAGGATGATCCGAACGTGGGACTTCCGCTGGATAGGGCTCATGAGGAGTTCCAGTTGGGTTTTGCCATGGAGTCGTCTCAACCATGGGAGAGGTACCAGGAAGATCTCGGGAGTTATATGATGGAGTCCTCGAACGTAATCCAATTGTGGATGTTCTTGGTTTGTCTCCAGTTGTTTGTGATATTGTATGTTATGCATTTTTACATAATGTTATTGTTGCACATTGAGTGAGCCATGGGGTGGAGAAACCTCCAGGACCCTTGGTTTACTGAGATATATTTGTATATCTCACCCCGTGTTTGGGGGCATCATTTCAGGTTAGGTTGAGCCTGGAGAGGTGGAGTATGAGGTGCATATGGGAGGCACAGCATGTTAGAGGATTCAGATGGGATGCACCTTGCATATTGTTAATGTTTTGGTTTTAGAGCATGAACTTGTGCATGTTGAAAATGCCATGCCTTGTATGTTCATGACTATATGTTGAGTCCTTTAAAATTGATGTATATTCATGCCTTTAGTTTCTATTGTTATTTTGGTGAGCATGGGACTTGTCCATGGCCACACCTAATGTATTTTGAGGCATCGAACATTTATGATGTAAAATGAGCCATATGATGTGTAAATGGCAACATAATTGGTGAATGAGATAAATGATATATTGGTATTAGATTATGTATGATGGAAGGGCCTAGAGCCTACATTAGTGTATGTGTAAGGTTTATGTGGAGTATTAAGGTGTTAGGAATGGATTACACCACTCATTTTGGAATTAAAAAGCTGTCATGTGTCATTTTAATTAATTATATAGGTCACTTATTGGCTCCATTAGGTTGGTGAACAGTTTAACATACCAGACGGGGCAAGACTACCTAACTCAGTAATAGATTATGAAAAGGGATAAAATATACAAACAAGAAACTAACAAGGGGAAGAATATACTTTTTTTTTTTTTTTTTTTAAAGCTAGGCTCTACATCCTAATTTTACATTGTCCTTTTATTGGACAATCACATTCAGATTTTCTTTGTTTATTTAAAGAATTATTCCATTCATTTCAATATTTTTTTTTTTAGGCTAGGCTCTACATTTAAAAAAGAATTAGTATTTGTATTTAAATATTATACAGAAGTACAATATTATAAAGAATTGTGGACTTTTTTAGACAGTGATAATCATCATTATTTAAAATATAGTTATATTAAATTCCTAAAAACAGTAATAGATATTATAATAATTAATCACGATAAACAAACAGAATTAAGACAAATCTTAAGACCATATTTAGAAGAAGTTGATTTAGCACGTTACGAATATTTTAATTTTGGAGAGTGGTTTGAAGAAGAAAATAATTTTAGGACAGAATATAAATTAATGTTTGAAAGTGAAACAGATTCAGAATAGATAAATTACTAAAAGATATAAATAAAAATTTAGAATATATTAAAACTACTGAAGAAATAATAGTAAGAAAAATAAATAAGATTGATATAGAAAATTTACCAACAAAAACTGACATACAACAATTAATATTAAGTTTAGAACAAAGAAAACCAAAACCAATAGAGAAAGAAATATATCAATTAATAGAAAAACTAAATAGTAAAGAAAAAAATTTAGAAGAAAAAGTTTTAAAAATAGAACAATTAATACAAGAATTATTAGTTTATGTCAAAAAACTTTAACTTTGGAGACGAATTAGAAAAAATAAAAGCATATACAGAGGAAGATTATAATAAAGGTTTTATTAAAACTTTAGATATAACATCTAGAGGAGATAAAGCTATAATAGCACAAAATAATTTAATAATACAATTATTAATAACCTTACATCACAGGATATCAAATTTAGAAAGTTATTTATTGAAAAAACAAGAAATAGATATAGATAATCTTGTAGAAGAATTTGATAAAAAATTAAAACCTATACAGCCAAAACCAAAGAAACAAAAACAATCTTGTAGTTTTTTAGTTTATAAAAATGAATAATACATCTTTTCCTGGAACTAGTAGAACTATTATAGATCAACCTAGAAAAAGTACTAGTTTTAGATCACCTCTTGAGATATTCAATATTAAAAATAAAGATAAAATAAAACTAGAAGAAGAAATAGATATAGATAAAAATATAGAACAATTTAGAGAATCTGCTTTAAAAATATTAGAACCTAAAAGACTTTACGAAGTAGGAAGATTTGCTATGAACACAGGTCTTTTTAGAAATTATTCAGAGGAACAAGTATCATGTGTAGGAGATCAAGTAGTAGTTTTAGATTGTATGAGTAAAAAAGCCAAAGAACAGTTAAAGAAATCCCATAAAAATTATATTCATACAGGATTATTTATTATTGGAGTAAAAGGATTAATAAGAAGTAAGACAGGATGTAAAGTTTTAGTAACTACAAAAATCAGAGTGGGAACTAGAAGTTTTCTTTTTACAAGATACTACTTTAGAAGATCCATTAAAATATAGATATTATAAATATTTGTTTTAAAAATAGAACAATTAATACAAGAATTATTAGTCTTAGATGCATTTGAAATTTTTATTGTAAATAGAGAATTTACTTCCTATATCTAATGGTCTTGCTACTACTTCGGTAAAGGAGTAATAGTCTGAATATTCACCACATTGAGTTAAAAATCCTATTTGTGCTGGCTTAAGTTGATATTTATGTTTTGTAGTATTACTATTTATATCTGTTGATACTATAATACGATCTGTTTGTTCATAATCTTCTTGTTCTAATAAAAATGCACCAAGCATATATCAAAGAAGAATGGATGAAATTTTCCTAAAACATAAACAATTCTAATTCTTGGGAAGATATTTCTTTAGGTTTTATCATTTTAATATTTTTACTTGATATATATTCTATTACATCATTTATTTTTACCTTATAATTAATACCAGAAGCAAAAAAGCCTTATTTAAATAAACAAAGACATGTAAGAAAATATCATCCTGAAAGAAGTTATAAAAATAAACTAAAATGTTTCCTGACAAAATTACAACTTTTTTTTTCTAACATTTTATTCTTTTCTAATAATAATTTTTGTTTTTGTTCTTCAATCTTATATTTATATTTATTTGTATAATATTCATATGAATTTTCTATCCTATACATGAATTCATTACTAAAAAAAAAAAAAAAAAGAGTCTGGAATCGGCCAACTCCGACCCAAGTCTCCAAACTTGGATTAGAATTAGGAGAAGGTACTATGAAACTACAACCTCATATTTCCCAGAAAATTATAGAATTTCCTGAAGATTGGACACTTACATGTAATATTCTCTGAGTTTGTTAAACATGGAATTATAATTAGTAAAAAGAAAATGGAATTAGGAAGATTTTGGCAAATATTTAGGGCCATTATATAGTAAAGCATCAATAAAAGGACAAAGATATTTTAATAATGAAGATAAAAAATTGGTTAGACAAATAAAAGAATTAGTAAAAGATTTACCTCCTTTAACATTACCACTTAATACAGATTATAGAATAGTAGTAACGGATGGATCAGAGTTAGGATGGGTTTTTTTTTTAAAAAAAAAGTTGTAATTTTGTCAGGAATCCTACTTTTATCTGAAGTGACGATGGGGCCCAATGAGTACCCGACTCAGAAAAGAAAGGATTACCTGTTGTATTTCGTGTTGAGTATTCTCACACTTCGCTCCTCCATGTTTTCACTAAAACAAGGTACTTCTAAAAATTGTTCTATATATTGCCAATTTTTAATAGTCATTTGTTCCAAAAGTCTTCTATGGATAATGTCATATTGGGAGTGCAGTAAAAAAGTCCTAAGTATTAATTATAAGGTAAAAATAAATGATGTAATAGAATATATATCAAATAAAAATATTAAAATGATAATAAATAATTTTTCTCTTATTTCTCTATTAAATATGTTTCCTGAGCTTGGTGATGAAAAAACAAATCCGTTAAAGGCTGTGGCTTTGCCACTCTTCTTTAAATCTCTCCCATATAGCTTTTACAGATTCACCTAAAAATGTGATCACTAATATCAGTTATAAAAATAAACTAAAATGTTTCACATGTCCTACATCACTATTTAAATCTACTTCTGTTAAAGATATTAGTGATCTTTGTACATCTTTACCCCATCTTTTGTCAAAGATAGTTACTAAATGCATTTGAAATTTTTATTGTAAATAGAGAATTTACTTTACGAACTGATTGTGAAGCAATTGTAAAATTCATAACCTTGCGGATAGGATGTAGAGCCTAGCTTAAAAAAAAAAAAAAAAAAAAAAAAAAAAAAAAAAAAAGTCTGGAATCGGCCAACTCCGACCCAAGTCCTATTTAGTAGAAAAAACAAATTTAAACTTAATTAATATAGATGAACATATTAGTGATACAGAAAGTATATATAGTGTATAGTTTACCTTCACCAACTCATTACGATTCAGATTATTATTATTCAGATTAAAAATTTTATGCATATATTAGACATAGCTTTTGAAAGATTTAAAAAAGAATTAGTATTTGTATTTAAATATTATACAGAAGTACAATATTATAAAGAATTGTGGAAAAGAAGAATATCTAATCAGAATTATAGAAAAAATAAAGGAAAAGTAAAGAAAAATTATTATTTAAGAAAGACAAAAGCAAAAAAGCCTTATTTAAATAAACAAAGACATGTTTCTAAATACCTTAACATTTCTTCTGGATTATGATCAAAATCTTTTCCTATATAATCATTTACTACAATATTTTTCCAAATATCTATTACTTTATCCCATATTTGAGGACTATGTGCTGTTAAATTTAAAATTTTCCTGATTCTATTGGCTGTAATTGTATAGGTTTCTCTACTGGATATCTTTTTCCCCTAGGTTTAAATCTATTTTCTCTACTTTCATCATAACTTCTATAAGGTTGTCTTGGCAAATTCCCAGACCTATAAACTCTAGGTTCTGTATAATTTGTTCCTGATGCACCTGTTGCATTACTATCTTGTCCAAATAATTTTTCTCCTATTTCTCTATTAAATATGTTTCCTTAGGTCCTCATTTTCATATACATCCTTCTCTCAGAAATTTTTCTGAACCATTACCATATCTAAAAGCTTCCAGTAGCCAGACAAAAGTCATATTTTGTGATCATTGTGAACTTCTAGTTCCCACTCTGATTTTTGTAGTGTTTTCCCGTAGAAATGATTTATAATGAAATTTTTAAATTTATTCCAGAAAAATTCTAAAGTGATTTGATTTGAAATTTTTTATACTGACTTTATCCTACTCAGTACTCTCCTTTCCATATCTTAAGATTATTTCCCATGTCTTAGTGAAAACATGGAGGAGCGAAGTGTGAGAATACTCTAAGTTAGAAACATCTGGGATGTCTCTGTTGTAATCCTTCTGTGCTTGTAATAAAAGTATTCCATTTTCTGAAAACATAAGCTTGCTCTTATTCTCTCAGTTCTTTTAGACATCTTTCGAGGCTTTTTTTTTTTTTTTTTTAAGCTAGGCTCTACATCCTATCCGCAAGGTTATGTTACTGTTCACTTTTCCTAACTACATTTACCATGGAGACGAATTAGAAAAAATAAAAGCATATACAGAGGAAGATTATAATAAAGGTTTTATTAAAACTTTAGATATCTTCCATTTTTCTTTTTAATATTTCTAAAGTATTTTCTTCTTGGCTTTTTGGCAAAGCCACAGGAAATAAATGTTATTTTATCATTAGGAACAAATCCATTTAATTTTGTTAATAAAATACATATGTTATGCACAGGACAAGACCTAAATAGTAAAGAAAAAATTTTAGAAGAAAAAGTTTTAATAATACTCTTCTTCGTTAAATTCTAATTCTTGAAAATTCTTTTTCAAAATATTCTTTATTAAATGATCTTTAGAATGTGGTGAATATTCAGACTATTATTCCTTTACCGAAGTAGTAGCAAGACCATTAGATATAGGATTAAGTTTAATAATAGGATTAAGATTTTTATTAGAAGACTCTGGAGGAATGCTCCTTACACAAAATAATTTAGAAATATTTAGAAGTTCAATATTAACACCAATACAGGTGAAAAGAAAAGAACTATTTCACTATGTTTCTTTACTATAAATGCTTCAGGAAATTCTATAATTTTCTGGGAAATATGAGGTTGTCCATGGTAAATGTAGTTAGGAAAAGTGAACAGTAACTGTTTGTTTATCGTGATTAATTATTATAATATCTATTACTGTTTTAGGATGTTTAATACTTTTAGTAGATATTCTTATATCTGGATTTTTTAATTTTATTTCACACATAGGGATAAAATATACAAAGAAGAAACTAACAAGTGGAAGAATATACACATACTTAAAATAAAAGCTTTAAGAAGACATGGTAGTATTTAGAAAATTACCAGGACCATTAGGAGAAGAAATTTATAAAAAATGGCAACATAGAATACAAGAAAATATTATGTATCAAAATTTACATAGTTTACCTTCACCAACTCATTACGATTCAGATTATTATTATTCAGATTAAAAATTTTATGCATATATTAGACATAGCTTTTGAAAGATTTTAATCTTCATATAGAAGAATTGAGTAAATTAGGATTAATTAGGAAATCAGATAGTAGACACAGATCAGCAGCATTTATAGTAAAGAAACATAGTGAAATAGTGAAATAGTTCGAGGAAAAAGCAGAATGGTCATTAATTATAAACGATTAAATGATAACACTATAGAAGATGCATATAATATTCCAGACAAAGATACTTTAATTTCTCATATACAAGAAAAATAGAACAATTAATACAAGAATTATTAGTTAATTAAAATGAAGATTAAGGTCCATGGTAAATGTAGTTAGGAAAAGTGAACAGTAACGTGGAACAAATATTTTATTACAAAAACTATAATCTCCTTTTAATTGTTTTGCTATCTGTATTTCTGAATTCCTGACAAAATTACAACTTTTTTTTTAAAAAAAAAAACCCTTACCGACACTTATATTTACAAAATACCCTGCCGACATTTTCTATTCAGCATTTTGTGGACATGAGTTTGCCGACCTTATCTCTTATTCTGACAACTTTACACAAAGTCTAATAGCTAGAGCATAGTCCTGATGGCTGCTAGTGTAGAGTCTTCATGGCTATAGTGTAGAGTCTTGATAAAAAAAAAAAAAAAAAATTTCTGAACCATTACCATATCTAAAAGCTTCTAGTAGCCAGACAAAAGTCATATTTTGTGATCATTGTGAAATCCTATCCAGAACAATTAGAAGTCTGTATTTAAATATTATACAGAAGTACAATATTATAAAGAATTGTGGATAAACAATTCTGTATAGTATATATAGATGATATTCTAGTATATAGTAAAAATATAAAAGAACATATAGGACACTTACATGTAATATTCTCTGAGTTTGTTAAACATGGAATTATAATTAGTAAAAAGAAAATGGAATTAGGAAAGACTTATATTAAATATTTAGGATTAGAATTATAAGTCTTTCCTAATTCCATTTTCTTTTTACTAATTATAATTCCATGTTTAACAAACTCAGAGAATATTACATGTAAGTGTCCTATATGTTCTTTTATATTTTTACTATATACTAGAATATCATCTATATATACTATACAGAATTGTTTTCTTCTTCTAGTTTTATTTTATCTTTATTTTTAATATTGAATATCTCAAGAGGTGATCTTTAAAAAAAAAAAAAAAAACACTACAAAGATTTTTAGGATTGTGTAATTATGCTAGAAATTTTATAAAAGATTTTGGCAAATATTTAGGGCCATTATATAGTAAAGCATCAATAAACCTAAAAGACTTTACGAAGTAGGAAGATTTGCTATGAACACAGGTCTTTTTAGAAATTATTCAGAGGAACAAGTATCATGTGTAGGAGATCCTAAAGCAATTATGCATAATCAAGAACAGTAACATAACCTTGCGGATAGGATGTAGAGCCTAGCTTTAAAAAAAAAAAAAAAAAAAAAAAAATTCTTCTACAAGATTATCTATATCTATTTCTTGTTTTTTCAATAAATAACTTTCTAAATTTGATATCCTGTGATGTAAGGTTATTAATAATTGTATTATTAAATTATTTTGTGCTATTATAGCTTTATCTCCTCTAGATGTTATATCTAAAGTACAAGATTGTTTTTGTTTCTTTGGTTTTGGCTGTATAGGTTTTAATTTTTTATCAAATTCTTCTACAAGATTATCTATATTTTAATGGATCTTCTAAAGCAATTATGCATTTTGTGGACCTGAGTTTGCCGACCTTATCTCTTATTCTGACAACTTTACACAAAGTCTAATAGCTAGAGCATAGTCCTGATGGCTGCTAGTGTAGAGTCTTCATGGCTATAGTGTAGAGTCTTGATGGCTGCTAGTGTAGAGTCTTCATGGCTATAGTATAGAGTCTTGATGGCTATAATGTAGAGTCTGACTTTTAGACTTTATCTTCAATGTTCTGTCTGCCAATAGTATCCACTGAATCTCCAGATATTGGTGAAGATATGTCTTCATCTTCTTTATCTTTTTCAGGTTCTACTAGCTGTCTTTTTTTTTTTTTTTTTTTTTTTTTTAAGCTAGACAAAAGTCATATTTTGTGATCATTGTGAAATCGCCTAGCTTTAAAAAAAATATTTTTACTTGATATATATTCTATTACATCATTTATTTTTACCTTATAATTAATACTTATATTTTGCATAGTTTTTCCTATAAATCCTATTGTAATTACTAAATTACTTCCACTTAGAATGAACCATGCTCTGATACCAAGTTTGGAGACTTGGGTCGGAGTTGGCGTAATCCTTTTGTGCTTGTAATAAAAGTATTCCATTTTCTGAAAACATAAGCTTGCTTTATGTGTAGAACAAATAGAAGAAATGAGAGAACAAAGTAAAGAAATCTCTAAGATAACTGAACCTATAAGATTTATATGTGATAATAAAAAAGTAGGATTCCTGACAAAATTACAACTTTTTTTTAAAAAAAAACCCTTACCGACACTTATATTTACAAAATACCCTGCCGACATTTTCTATTCAGCATTTTTTCTAAATAATTTTTCTCCTATTTCTCTATTAAATATGAGTACCCGACTCAGAAAAGAAAGGATTACCTGTTGTATTAATTCCTGGATAGATGTTATAGAATCCACCAGAAATTTTAAAAATCCAAAATATAAAGGTTTCCATACAATAGATGAAGCCTTTTCTGCTGCAAGATCTTTTTTATAAATATTTGTGTTCTATAGTTGATTGCATAGACACTAATCATCCTAAAGATCATTTAATAAAGAATATTTTGAAAAAGAACAGAACAAATATGCAGGTATGCTAGTGGTAAACATAAAGTAAAAAATCTTCATAATCTATTACTGAGTTAGGTAGTCTTGCCCCGTCTGGTATGTTAAACTGTTCACCAACTCCATGTTTTCACTAAAACAAGGTACCTATTTATAGACTTAGAAATGAAACACGAAATACAACATGTAATCCTTTCTTTTCTGAGTCGGGTAATCATTTCTACGGGAAAACACTACAAAAATCAGAGTGGGAACTAGAAGTTTAAAGGAGAAGGATTTCCCTTTCGGAAAGTAAAGAAAAAATTTTAGAAGAAAAAGTTTTAAAAATAGAACAATTAATACAAGAATTATTAGTTTATGTCAAAAAACTATCCTATATGTTCTTTTATATTTTTACTATATACTAGAATATCATCTATATATACTATACAGAATTGTTTATGTTTTACTTTATGTTTACCACTTGCATACCTGCATATTTGTTCTGTTTCTTTTTCTGAATATTTATTAGACTTCTAATTGTTCTGGATAGGATTTCACAATGATCACAAAATATGACTTTTGTCTGGCTACTGGAAGCTTTTAGATATCCGTCCATAAAAACGGGTGAGATAGGTAATTGCTCCCTTTTTTACTGCACTCCCAATATGACATTATCCATAGAAGACTTTTGTAAAATTTGAAATTTTTATTGTAAATAGAGAATTTACTTTACGAACTGATTGTGAAGCAATTGTAAAATTTTATAATAAATTAAATGAATATTGGGAGTGCAGTAAAAAAGTCCGTTTGGTATGTTAAACTGTTCACCAACCTAATGGAGCCAATAAGTGAGGGTAATCGATTACCATGCAACAGGGGACGAAAATCTTGCTTCTGTCTGCCTGTAATCGATTACCAAAGCTTGGTAATCGATTACCAAGTAGATTACTTGGTAATCGATTACCAGAGAACAGGGGATCGAAAATTGGCTACTGCCTCATTTTGGAACTTTGGGTAATCGATTACCATCCCCTGGTAATCGATTACCACAGTGTAATTTTCAAAAATAATGGTTTTTCTAGACTAAAACAAAGGGCATAACTTGGTCTGTAGAACTCCGAATGGTGCGCGGTTTGAAACCACGCGTAGCTTATGAAGAGAGCTATAACATGGTAAGAGATGAGATTCAAAAGATAAGTTTAAATTAATTGGGTAATAAGAAAGTTAGGGAATGACAATAAGTTTATGCTTCCGCTAGTTTTGCATTTACAACTACGGAGTTGTTTTGATTAGTTACAGAAATGGTGAATGGTTTAAAATGAGGAAGTAATAAAAGGAAAAAGTTTGCCGTAATTTAATTAACTCAATTTCTGTGATTGTAACTGCACTTAATACCATATTTGTTGATAACACACCGGTCCGGTAACGGGATGTTACAGAAAACCAGGAAACAAAGAGTAAAAAACTTGGCAATAGAGGGAGAGACATAGAGAGAAAGAGAGAGAATTTGTCCTATGAGAGCGATGATGACTGTGATAAGGAGAGGAGGCAAGAGAAGCAAAGATGGAAGAATAATGGTTGAATTGAATAGGAAAAGCAGAAAGGAGTGAGAAGTAAACAAGTTGACCGAAGTAGAGGGTGAGAGGAAGTTTAAGGCATCGGTAGTGGACGTGTTCCCAACCTTTGAATGGAAATTACTTGGAAAATAAACGAAAGGGGCCATGACTTTCAAATCAAAGTGTATTCGTCTATCCAGCACAAGTGAAAATCAATAGGTTTGATCGAATATTTATACATTATTTTTGGGCTCGCAGATGAGTAAGCCCAATACGATATTATTTTGGGCCCAATATCAAAATTATTATCGTATCATAATCGTTGATTTTCATCAATTAATGATTATCATTTATTGTGAATTAATATGTAATTAATGAATTTAATTTTTTGAAAATAATAATAGTTAATAGACGAAAATTAACAATTAAAATATGATAGTAATGTTGATAATAACATTATTTGATAATAATAATATCTTATCCATTATTTCTAATACGCCCCGTACTCTGAATTAGTTTTATAACCAATTTAAAGAGTCAAAACTTAATTTACAAAAAAAAATGTCAAAACTGAAGTGAAAATACCTGAGAAAACCAATTTGCCATAATTAGATGTCACATTAACTTAGAAAAAAAAACTATTCAGCTCCTTGGGGAGGAGTCATTTGCTGCGTCACTCTCTTCAATAGTGTGTCACCGTTTTGTTTCTTTTTCTTTCTATATTGAATTGTGTTGTCACTCACATGTCATTTATGAGATAATTATGATGTATTATGTGTTTGTTACTTTGATTTTGTTTTCTATTTATTTTTATCATTCTGTTTCACTGTTCAGGTTGACAAGGTTTATAAATTGGCTTTTTGACCATTTTATCCTTCATTAATTTATTAATAATCACTTTATCCCTTACTTAAAGTTCCTACCAATCTACCATTTCTTTAATCATTTAACTTGAAGATTTAATCAATCAAATGGTCAAAACTAAAAAAAAAATAGTTGACTTGAAGATTTAATCGATTAAATCTCCCTCTTAATCGATTAAATATCCATCTTAATTGATTTAATCGATTAAAACTTATATTTAATCGATTAAACATCTCAAATGAGCGTGAAAACATTGATTGAATGAAACAAACACGGTATTGGAGGTTATTTGAATTTTGAATTTAATGTAATAGGAGTTGATTGTGATTTGTATTTAATAGGAGCTAATTGCGTCCTATTAAATACAAAACGCAATCAACTCCTATTAAATACAAAACGCAATCAGTTTCTATTAAATACATCAACAAGTATGCTGTATTTAATCCTTGTGAAAGCCTATGCCATCTCTTTAAATGACATAACTTAAAGGTATAAAAAAATGACATAACTTATGTTATTTAAAATAACAAACATCAAGCCCAAAAAAAAAGAATATAAATAAGTGGTCCATTTGAAATTTTTGGATACTCAACAAATATTATAGAGTCCAATTTAATCCCTTAAAAAAAACTCAAAATGTGATCCTTTTAAGATTCAAATTATGGATATTCTTTAAATTTAGATATATCACGATTTCGACCAACTGAGCCTATTTTGGAATTCAGAGGGATTGGAAGTTAACTTTCTTTTTATGGGATTAAATTGTGCCCATAATTTTTGTTGAGGATCCAAATGACATTTTACTCTTTTATTTTTCCCAGAAATTTGTGCCTGCACTTGCACATAACAGTTGAAAAATATAACCGTTGGATCAAAAAAGGGAAGGATATTGTAACAACCAAGTTTTTTTACTACCATATTACTACCAATCAATCTTACCGTTAGATCGCTTATGTTGGTCCAACGGTTATATGTATTTCCATCTTTGTATGGTCATGATTTCTCAAATTTAATATTTTATATTTATTTCCACCTTTGTATGGTTATGATTTCCCATTTTTAATGCTTTCACTTTAAATTTAGGGAATCATAACCATACAAAGATAAAAATAAATATAACCGTTGGATCAACATAAGCGATCTAACGGTGAGATTGATTGGTAGTAACATGGTTGTAATACAACTTGGTTATTACAATATCCTTCCACTATTAAAATTTTTATTTAATATCAAAACATGTCCCGACATATCGAAATATGACATTTTTTAGAATTAACGTATCGTCGTGCCACGTGTCCGTGTCCGTGCATTATAGCCGGAGATAAGGTGCGGGCTAGAGCAGTTTTCAAAATTGTCAATTTCTGAAGTGAGCTTAAAATTTTGAGCAAAGTGTTTCTTGTCAATATTTCCATTACCCCGTGTGGTAGTTGTCGAGAATAGCCAATGGGATGAAAGTTGACTTGAAGTTTTGAGGGCATGTTACGCATTGGTTGCTTTTCTTTTATTGCCTTGGAGGGTACTTCTTGTCTTAAAGATACACGTTCTTGAGTTTTGACCCACACAAGTGTTGGAATAATTCAAAATAGTTAGGAATTAGTTTCTGGTTTGTTATGATTCCGTTCCTACTAGAATTTGTATAGGATAGATTCATAAGCTTGTTTAGATGTTATTCTATAGGATAAAATTAAGAGTTTGTTTCTTTATTAGAGGTAGCTGTTACACAATTTGAAATAATGTTTGTATATAAATTGACCTCTGAGTATGAGGAAAATTATGAATGCGAATGAGAATTCTATATTGGTACTCTTGTTTTGACATGGTATCAGCTTTTTGGTTCTGATCCTACGAATTTCCAAGGAAAAAATTCCTCCATATTTTTTTTTCTCTTTCTTTATGAGTTATACCCACTCCACCCATTTTTTTCTTTTTTCTCTTCAAAAGTAAACCAAACACACATATTCATCTCTCTCTCATGGAACAGGAAAACCCCAACAACGAAAACCCCAACCATAACACCGACGCCGTCATCACCCCTCCTCAGCCACCCGCCCCAATCGTGATACACCAAGACAATTCCTCCTTCCCAGTAACCATTATTCTTGATGAAACCAACTTTCCCATATGGTCTCAACTCATGGACCTTCGTATCGGTGCTCACAACAAAGGTGGGTATCTCACCGGTGACACCCCGAAGTCTCCTCTTGACGATCCTTCCTACGGTGGCTGGATTACTGAAAATAAGCGCGTGAAAAGATGACTCATAGATTCTATGAGTCCCTCTCTGATCCCTCGTTTCCTCCGTCTGGACTCCGCATGAAATATATGGGATGCCTGCAAACGAACATTCTATGATGGCTCCGATGAGACATGCTTGTTTGAACTCAACCAAAGGTCTTTCTCCACGAAGCAAAATGGTCGTCCCTTGCCTACATACTACAACGAACTTCTTGAAATTTTCCAGGAGATTGGTCACCGTACCATGTCCCAAGCCACCACCGTTGATGGAGTCGTTCACTTGAACTCTGCCATGGCCCGTCTGTGAGTCCATATTTTCTTAAGTGGTTTGGACTCTGATTTGGATCATCTCCGTGGGGAAATCTTATGCAAGGAACCCAAACTTGATCTTGAGGGTTCCTATGCATTTGTTAGACGGGAAATCACTCAACGTCAATCCATGGATTCTTCTCGGCCCTCCTCAAAATCCACAGCCTTGTTGACTCGTCCTACTCCACGACCTCCTCACCTGCGTCATTCCTCCTCATCTGGAAAATCAGGTAATCTGGTTTGTTCTCATTGTGGTATGACTGGTCATTCCAAGCAACATTACTTCGAATTAGGGCATGTTTGTGCATAGTATAGGACAATGCCTGATAGTATAAGACCCGATAGTATAAGACCTGATTACATAAGACCTGATTAAATTTTAATACTATCCAGCGTTTGGAATGATATTGTATAAGATAATATCCTCCAATATTTTAAAAATTAATATATTAAAAAAAATTATTTTAATATATAAATATTTAAATGATATATTAGTTCTTGGGAATTGTACTTGTAAGCAATATTAATACCTCAACCCCTTATCAGGCCTAATCCACCACTCTTAGGCCGGATTAAGTTATACATCATTTTGATGTATAAAGGGGTCCTGCTGTATAAGCTTATACTATACGATGGTCTCACCAAATAACCGAAAATGTCATAACGTATAGTATAAGCTCATACTATCAGGCCTTATACATCACACCAAACAGGCCCTTAGTGCAACATAGGTTATAGCTAGAATTACGTTTGCTGTAAAAAAAATTTAAAAAAAAAATATATTACACCGTAACTTGTACTATTTGGATATAATTTTGGGTTCTCAAAATCCATGTTACGGTCAGTAAATTTGAATTTGAACTTTGAAGAGGGTAAAAATTTTAAACTTTTTTACCGAGTAAAATTAATTTTATGCATGAGATTTATAAATTTTTTAAATATATACATATATTTATATTTTTAAAGTGATTTTTTTGTTTATCATTTAAATAAAAAGTCTTTTACCAAAAAAATAAAAAGTCTCTTCTAAATTTTTTACAATATAATTCTCAAACTCAAAATTAATTTTTTAAACATCTATTATTTCAAAATTAATTCTTATAGAATTTAAACCAAACGTAGCCTTAAAAGAAGAATGTAACGATATTTAAAAGGAAGATGAAGTGTTTCTCTCTACACTTTTGTGCGGGGGTAAACAATGATATATGCAGCAGTTTATTTTGTTATTGGTAATATCAAGTCTAGAAGGAGCAAATCTTTACTATTCTTACAGTTCGTTACTATAAAAAATAAGAGGGTTGTTTTTCTTATTTTGAATAAAAAAATCAATTTTTCAGCAAACACAAATTTTATATGAGATTCACTTTAATTTTTTCTTTCCTCTATTCTTTCTTCACTCTCTTTCTTGTGTATTTGTTGGAAGAATTTTTTTTTATGCAACATAAATAAAATCCCCTAAAATTAATTTTTTTGACATTATCTATTAACTATAAAATAGTGGATTGAAAAAATTGCAACTACTCACTTTTCTAAGTCTAAAGAAATTTTCGTGTAAAAGAAAGAAAGTGGTACTTTGTTGGACGGCGATTGAGTGAAAAGACATGATTTATGGTAAAAGTAAAAGAGTTACAAAAGGCAGAAACAGGTATATAACAGTCAACAACTTACCTATAAGCTTGTTGTCAAAACAAGAGTACCAATATAGAATTCTCATTCTCATTCATATTTTCCTCATACTCATAGGTCAATTTATATACAAACACTATCTCAAATTGGGTAACAGCTACCTCTAATAAAGGAAACAAACTCTTAATTTTATCCTATAGAATAACATCTAAACAACCTTATGAATCTATCCTATACAAATTCTAGTAGGAACAGAATCATAACAAACCAGAAACTAATTCCTAACTATTTTGAATTTACACATTCCAACACACCCCCTCAAGTTGGCGCAAAGATGTCAATCATGCCCAACTTGGTTGTTGCTTCTTGAAGTACTTTTCCTGACACTGCTTTAGTTAGGACGTCTACAAGTTGGTCTTCGAATCTAACAAATGGAAAGTTAATAATACCTTGATCCAAGTTTTCCTTTATGAAGTGTCTATCCACTTCAACATGTTTAGTTCTATCATGTTGAATTGGATTGTGAGCAATTGCAATTGCTGCACTGTTGTCACAATGAATATCCATTGGCTGTTTGCAATTAATTCCCATGTCTTTGAGAACACTTCTAATCCATAGCAACTCACATACACCTTGAGCCATACCTCTATACTCAGCTTCTGCACTTGATCTAGCCACCACTTTTTGTTTTTTGCTTCTCCATGTGACAAGATTGCCTTCCACAAATGTAAAATAACCAGAAGTTAACTGTCGTGTCGTTTTGTCTCCTGCCCAGTTAGAATCAGTGAAGCCAATAATAGATAATGAATTATTTTTAGAGAACAACAGTCCTTTTCCTGGAGCTCCCATTAAATACCTCAAAATCCGATAAACTGCCTCCATACGATCTATACTTGGAGAGTGCATGAATCTACAAACTACACTTACTGCATAAGATATATCTGGCCTAGTATGTGATAGATATATTAACCTTCCAACTAATCTTTGATATCTACTAATGTCAGTAGCAACTTGATCTGGATAGATGCCTAACTTATGATTCCTTTCAATTGGTGTTTCAACTGGTTTGCAGGCCAGCATTCCAATTTCATTTAAAAGATCCATAGTATACTTCCTTTGAGAGAGAAATATGCCCTGCTGAGACCTTGATATTTCAATGCCCAAAAAATATCTAAGTTTTCCTAGATCCTTCATCTCAAATTCAGAACTCGGGTATTTTTCTAATTTTTTTATTTCGCAATAATCATCCCCAGTCAAAATCATATCATCTACATAAACACTTAATGCAGTTACCTTTCCTTTCTGATATTTTATGAAGAGAGTGTGATCAGCATTGCTCTATTTGTATCTGAAATTCTTCATGGCTAGTGAGAACCTTCCAAACCATGCTCTAGGAGATTGTTTCAACCCATATAGAGCCTTTCTTAGCTTGCATACTTCACGTTTTGCCCTGGTTTGCAGATTTAGTCCAGGTGGAAGCTCCATATAGACCTCTTCTTGTAATTCTCCATTCAAAAAAGCTTTCTTCACGTCAAATTGCTTGAGGGGCCAGTCACGGTTTGCTGCCAGTGATAGAAGTATCCGAATAGTATTTAATTTGGCTACCGGAGCAAAAGTGTCTTGATAATCTATCTTGTACTTTTGTGTAAATCCTTTGGCAACTAGTCTTGCCTTGTACCTGTCAATAGTTCCATCAGCTTTGAGTTTCAGGTTGAATACCCACTTACATCCGATTGCTTTTTTTCCTTGCGGCAAAGGAACAAGATCCCATGTTGAATTTTTTTTGAGAGCTTCTATTTCAACATCATAGCTTCTTTCCAATTTGGGTTTGCCAAAGCTTCGTGTGTATTGTTAGGAATATGTACAGATGATAATTGATTTACAGCTAAAGCATATGATGCAGATATCCTATGAGTAGACACATAGTTGCTTATAGGGTATTTGGCTTTTGCTTTGGGGTTGGGTTCATATAGTGTCTTAGGGACACCTTTGTTGGGTCGGGCAGAGCATCTAACTTATTGGGCAGGAGAATTTGGAGAAGTAGCAGGAGAGGAATTAATAGATGTATTTTGAGAACATACCTCGGGTGATGGCTGTTGTGCAGGATCAGGAACATCTCTAGTGAACATTTCTGGTTGTGATGTTAAAGGAGGTGAGCTTATATCTGTGTCACATGCTTGGGGCAGCAGTAATAGTGGTGCTGGGATTTCAGCATAAAGTTCTTCTTCAACAGGTAATTGTCCTCCAAAAACCTTTGGTGATGTCTCCCCCTGAGGAGAAGGGCCAAGGACTCCCTCTGAGATAAAAAGGGCTCCTCCTCATAAAAAGAAGCTTCTAGGGTAACATGGATTTTGTGTTGAACAGGGTCAAAGCAACGGTACCCTTTTTGTGAGGTTGAGTATCCAACAAATATGCATTTTGTTGCACATGGGTCGAGTTTGCTGCGTAATGCTTTAGGATTGTGGACAAAAATAGTACAACCAAATATGCGTGGCTCAAGGTTATTCATATGAGGGATAGAAAAATGGGAATGGAGGACAGTGTGAGGGGTTTTAAATTGAAGGACACTTGATGGGGTGCGGTTGATGAGATAGGCAGCGGAATGCACAGCTTCTCCCCAATATCTTGTAGGAACATTCATGCCAAATAGGGAAGCACGCACAACTTCTAAGAGGTGCCTATTTTTCCGTTCAGCTAGACCATTTTGCTGAGGGGTGTGGGAGCACAAAGTTTGATGACGGATGCATGGTCAAGCAAGAAGGTGGTAAAGGTGTGTGACAAGTATTCCCCCCCATTGTCAGACTGGAGAACTTGGATTTTGGAATTGTATTGTGTGGTGACCATGGCATGAAAATGTTTGAAGGCAGTAAAAGCATCACTTTTTTTCACAGCAGAGAAACCCAAGTCATTCGAGAGAATTCGTCAATAAAAGTAATGAAATAGTAAGCTTTAGAAAATGAAGGGATGCGGGCAGGGCCCCATATATCTGAGTGAATTACTTGAAATGGAAGAGTACTTTTATTGATGCTTGGGAAAAAGGGATACGATGGCTTTTAGCCATTTCGTACACATTACATGAGAAATCAGAAATAGTTACGGTAGAAAATAAACTAGGGAACAATTTTTTTAAATAGCTAAAGGAAGTGTGTCCTAATCTTCTATGCCAAAGCCAAATGGTTGTGCGGGCTTCATCAGCAGTCAAGGTAGAACAAGCATGAGCAGGAGAGTGATCATTCGTCCAATGCAAGTCCAGAAAATATAAGCTTCCTCTTTTTACACCACAGCCAATTGTCTTCTTGGTGGAGATGTCCTGAAATATGCAGTGAGTAGGCCTAAATATGACAGAGCAATGCAAAGAATAGGTTAGTTGGAAAACAGAAAGCAAATCGAACTCCAAAGAGGGCACAACTAAGACTGAATCAAGATGTAAATATGGAGAGAGAGAGAGTGTAACATCCCGCATAATTAGTAAAATACATAAGTGCTATATGTTATAGGTACATGTGTAGAATTCGCATTTATGGTGTAGGTTTGATGGCTTGCGAATTGTTTGATCTTTATCCTTGGATGAGACTAAGGTAAGCATTTAAATTAAATCATAGGAGGGTGCATATGTAGACATGTGAATTTATTAAAATCATATGAGTAATGTAAGTGTGTGTTAGAAGGCTTTAGTGTTTATTGGACTTTGGAAGTGGGCTAGTGTGTGTGGACTTGCCACCTTTAGGCTTGCCTTATTGGATCCATCAAGTTCAGCCCAAAGTTTAACCCACACATAATTCCCTAAGCCTTGTCCAACAAGGTTGTTTGTGCACCAAGAAACCTTCACTTGACTTAATGTATTTTTTTCATACTCTTTCATGCGCATAAAGTGAGTGATTAGGACATAGAAATCTGCCAAATTTTCCCTTGCTAAACCGCCACATCACTTAGCATATGCATCACTTAATTTCAATTTCATTGCATGGAAGACACATGTACCATTTAGCATGATATTAGGCTGCATTTTTCTTCATTTTGGCGCACATGGGGGGAGTCATGGATCAGATTTCTTGTGTCACAAAACTGCCTAACTTGTTGACTTGGAGAACCACCTTACACCTTCCATCATGAGGCTGCCATGTGCAGATTTTTGCATGCTTTTGGCAGTCCATCATGAGCCAAATCTGCCCCTTACTTCCACATGCAATCAAAGAAGATTTTTGGGGCTGCAACCTCTCATCCCTTGCGCACCTAGACTGCCTAAACTCAGATTTTTGGCTGCCACATGGATGTCTTGCATGTTGACTTAGTAAACCTCCTAGCATGTGCTCATGATGCACCTCCTCCACTCCACCCTATGCGCATAGCTTGGTCATTTGTGTGAAAAATTCAGATCTGAACTCTTCCCCCCTCACCTCCTTGCATGTGCATAGAGTACTTTAGAAGCAACCTTGTGTGCAGCCCCACTTCTTCAAGCAACCAGAATTTTAATGATGTTTAATCATTGCAACCTTCCCCTCACTTCTCCTTAAGTATGCGCACACTAGAGAGCTCCTTCACCTTGCACAAGTGCAGCCAAATTCCTTCCTCATTTCCTTCCTCTCCTAGCCGAACATACAGCCCTCTTGGAGCAAGAAGACTTTGCTAACTTACCTTCCCTCACCTCTCAAAACCGTGACTCAAGAACACCAAGCAAGTGTAAGTTTTCCTCCTCACTTCCACCTCACTGTTCAGTCTTGATTCCTCACCTTTTGGTAGCTGTCCAAGTTGCTCCTCCTCATCCTTGATTGCGCATAGATCTTCTCCTAGGAAGTGTGGACTTGTTGTGAAGTAGAGCTAGAAAGGGTGTGGTGAAGTGTGTGCTACAAGAGGTAGGCCTTGAACTTAGAACACTTTCATTGTGTAACCATGTGTGTGTGCTTGAATGTCTCCTTGATTATGTGTGGTTTTGGATTCAAGTATGAGCATGATAAAAGTAGAATGGTGGAGCTAATTCATGATGATTTGTGTGCATAAAAGTCTCATGGTCATGCTTAAGATATATGCCACTGTTTTTGTATGAATATGCCACTGTTTGGAGGGATATATATGCCACTGTTCTGTATGCAAATGCCACTGTTCTGTATGCAAATGCCACTGTTTCCCTATGAATGTGCCACTGTTTTGAAGATGAAATGCTCACTGTTTCGGTTCCTCAAAATCACCATTCAAATGCCACTGTTTCTGCACACTATATGCCACTGTTTCTGCACATATATGCCACTGTTTCTGCACATTATATGCCACTGTTTCTGCACATTATATGCCACTGTTTCTGCACATTATATGCCACTGTTTCTGCACATTATATGCCACTGTTTCTGCACATTATATGCCACTGTTTCTGCACATTATATGCCACTGTTTCTGCACATACATGCCACTGTTTCTGCACATTATATGCCACTGTTTCTGCACATATATGCCACTGTTTTAGCCCATTATATGCCACTGTTTTAGACCGTTATATGCCACCATTTCTGCACACTTATGCCACTGTTTTAGTGCTCCCTAAGCCACTGTTTCTGCATAAAAAACACTCACTGTTTTAGTCGTCATATGCCACTGTTTTATGCATAAAATGCCACTGTTTTAGTCCATAATATGCCACGGTTTTATGCATAAAATGTCACTGTTTTAGTCCATAATATGCCACTGTTTCAATGTCCAAAAACCATGATTTATGCTACTGTTTTAATGCTCAAAAATGTACCATTCATGCCACTGTTTTGATGCATAAACATCACTACTCATGCCACTGCTTTGATGTTCAAAAGTCACTATTTATGTCACTGTTTCTGTTTCAAAATAGTCACTGTTTCTGCTGTACGTTCACTGTTTTCCTGCTGTAAAACGTCACTGTTTCTGTCCACTGTTTTTAGGAAAATACCACTGTTTTCTGCTCACTGTTTTAAAGAACAACTCACTGTTTCTGCTCACGGTTTTAAGCACAAACGTCACTGTTTTTCTGCTGTAAAACACTGCTGTATGCTCACTGTTTTTCTGCTGTAAAACGCTGCTGTATGCTCACTGTTTCTGCTGTAAATAGCCACTGTAAATGATTGGTTGTAATTGATTTAGGTGCGCTTAAGAAGTGAGATACTTCGCTGCTGTTTGGTAATATTTAAGGCACGCAAAGGTAAGTGTCAGGCGATATTGCCTAATGTGACTATTGACTACTGGTATAAAATTGTGACATGATGCTCCATATGCCGTAAAAATATTATGTTCCATTATGATGAAAGGAAACTGCCAAAAATGTGCCGTGATGGCTATATGATTATGAGGTAAAGACGTTATGTGGCAGCATAACGCATATGAAAGGTATATAAGCATGCACCTTACATCATACCGCATTTTTGTACGTTTTGTGTGTGAAAGCATAGCATGGCATGCATGTACCAAGAGCATATAGGTCTTGCTTTTTAGAATAGTTATGTACAGGACCATGTGTTTTGAGCAAGCATCATATAGGCATCCCCAAGGTACCGGGGTATGGGACACTTGGCATCAGTCCGCATAGGCCCACAGTTGGAATCCACATGGAGCTCAGGTGCCAAGGGATATTTGATTCCACTGTGAAGTGCGCGCACGACGGTGCTAAAAGCGCAAAGGAAAGGCGTTATATACGCAATATATGAATATGATGAAAGGAAAAGGAAAAAGGAACAAGGATATGTTGAAGTGACTGTTTATGATTTTGTGCCTAGTTAATACTGTTATATTATTGGTTTTGTTGCCACACTACTGGGATTATTCTCACCCCTTCGGGGCTGCTATTTTTCCAAAAATGGCAGGAGGACGTAAAAGCACGTGAAGGAGTGATGTTTGCTGTTGATTGCTGATGCGTGGATTTTCTCTGTTGCTGTTTGTTTAATGGGATGACTGTAATGATTAATGTTTTGGTACTCCTGGATGACTGTAGTCTTTATCATCTCTATGTTAGTTTGAACTTTTATGAACAGCGGCTATTTTGGGAAAACCTTTGTGAAAAGAATTTAAGTGCTGAAATTTTTACAGTACACCTTACGGGTGGTGTTTTTAAGAGCAAACGAACTCGGATTTACTATTATTTTATATGCACGCGAAGCCCCAAACGTGCTCTTTCTAAATCACTTGAAATATTTTTTTTATCGTCCAAACAGAAGTTATAAGAACTATTGAAATGCCCTACGGATTTGTATACTGCTATGAGATTCTTTGTTAGCTCATGTGACGTTAACGACTCTAATTCCGCTTAGCAAACGACTCTCTTGGATGCATACAAGGGAGGGCGTTACACTAATTGGTATCAGAGCAGTTTGGTCCATGGATTTGCTTGTGATTGATTGAATTGATTGTTGATTGTGTTTATCTGCTGATTGACTGCCTAAATGTGTTATAGTTTAAGTATATGTTAGCTAGGATAGTAAGATTGTTAGGATCGTTCTGTGATAAGACACGGAAGCATAGTTAACTTATCCGAATTGAACCCGAGTACCTACTTGGGACTGCTGCCATGAATAACTTGCGGTGAGCCTGATCAACTCATTTCCTGATATTGTGAGTGCAGAATCATGGCAGGTGGTCGCGGTTCAACTCGGGGAAGGTCTGGCGATGCGGAAGAGGATCTTATCACTACCATTGGGGGACTGGCCACGTTTATCCAGAATATGAGCCAAGAATGGCGCGACCATAGGCAACAGAATCAGAACCCACCCCCACTGCATGAAAATGCAGAAGAAATTGCCCGTCGGAGGTTGAAAGACTTCCGCAACTTCCAACCACCTACCTTTGAGGGTGAAGACAACCCCGAAGCTGCAGCGAAGTGGCTGCAGATGATTGAGCATATCTTCGAACGCATGGCATGCCCGGAAGCGCAGAAGACTGATTACGCGTCGTACCAGCTGATGGGAGAAGCTTTAACATGGTGGACTGGTGTGAGGGCTCTGCTGAGAGCTCAGGACGTTGAACTGACGTGGGCCGTATTCAGACAAGTATTTTTAGATAAGTATTTTCCTAAGGCAATGAGAAGAATGAAGCACACTGAACTGCTGTCACTCAGGCAGGATAACATGACGGTCAATGAGTATATTGCAAAATTTGGGCAGCTGAT
>JAVKPL010011804.1:0-54656 GCA_032173675.1 Gastrolobium villosum | reverse complement strand
GATTTTTTGTTTGTTTGTTTATTATTACTAAATGGTCTAAAATCATCAGACTGTCACAGTCGAAATGATTTTTTTTTCAAAAAAAATAATGAGATTAACAAGCTGTCACAACTCAGCTAATCTCTAATCCCTCTTATTTGATATCAAATTAATTTTGAAATTTACATACCCTCGGTGATCTGAATTAAATGATGTTTTTCATGTTTAAAAGAAAATCCATAGTCACCGCGTTCTTATTATTTTCCATTATTATGGTAACATAAAGATGTTTAAGTTTTGGATTCATTATTACAATTTTGTGGGAAGGCAACTTCATTATGTTACTCACAACACGATGTATTGGTAGAGGATATTGAGGTGGTCAGACTTTAGGAGTCTTGCTATTTTTTTATATTTTTTAGAGAAAACAGTAACCTAAGAAAACTAGATATTGGGAAAATGAAATAATAAAATAATAAGCATTTCAAAGTGACAACCTCCAAGTCTTGTTAGTATCATTTTTGACTTACAATGAGAACACGGTTTCGACCAACAGATGGAAAAGGAAAGTGGTGACTGACAATATCATTAACATGATAATCTAGAAGCAAATATAATACCATGAAGATATGCAGCAAATGATGTGATAAACTAATAAACTAGTGTCCAAAGATAAATGATGCTAGCATAGAAAACTAATATGATAAATTAATAAACCAAGAAGGCTCCACCATTTTCATTTCCAAAGTGCCATACGTAGATGCTTGCAAAATTTGCATTCTAATCACAAACCGCCAAAAAGTTTGAACCTCTCAAATTCCTATTTTATTTCTCATATTATTCTTGTGAATTGAAATGAATCAGCAAAGGTATCTTGAATCTTTGAATCTTTGTATTCAGATTTATCTATTATTATTATTTTCTTTTTCAATCTAATCTATTCACAAAAATATCATTTTTATTTAATCAAACAAATGCATACCTGAGAGTCATTAATCAAACAAATTTGATAGGGTGCTATTCCTTGGTGAAAGACCCCTCCAATCTCTAATAGCGCGAAGATGATGTGGGAGCTTTCGATGAAGCACAATATTGAATGGTCTTTCAGTGATAGTTCTAAGTAATGGTAAACAGTGTCAGACGCCTTCTTCTTGCATCCCTTCTATCTCTTTTTCTGAAAAAAAACCCAGCCCTTCTTGGTTGATGATGGTTTTTTTTTTTTAACTGGTTTGGTCATGTATCCCCTTATCTTCTTTTTTCTGTTTTCTAACTCACACAGTTTTTTCCACAGCTTTCCATTAGAACTTGCTCATTCCTTCTTCTTTATTCCGTCCCCCCTCCCCTTTTACTTTCATCTCCCTCTCTTTTATAACGTAGATGAAGCGGTGGAATAATAATATTTTTTTTAAGAAGCCCCTGCAACCCCTCTATGTCGCCCTACCTCTGCTCTATGCCCCCCTCTACTTCCTTTCTTCCAATGTATTACAGATATAGCACAGCTTCACATGGTAAGCACATGAGATTAAAAAAAATATAGTGATGGGTCCATGGAGTTTTTATAAACCGCCAACAATGTTTCCTTTTTATCAAGAAAGGTATCTTATTATCATTATTATTATTTTTAAATAAATGGTAAAATCTGAACTACTTCTTTTTCCTCTTTTTCCCTTTTTTATCAATATCTCTTTTTTACTTACCCTTTTTTATTAATATTTTTTATTCTCTTTTTTTCATTTTTTTTCTTTTTTATTATGTGTTAGGACAAAATTGAGTGATTACACATAGGAAATTCACAACCACCTTGGCATCATTAGTAGGAAGAGCTGTTGCCTCAACCCACTTAGAAACGTAGTCAACAACTACCAAAATATATTGGTTGGAATAGGAAGATGGGAATGGTCCCATGAAGTCAATCCCCCATAAATCAAATAATTCTACCTCCATAATAGTGTTTAGAGGCATCTCATCTTTACGAGAAATGTTCCCTGTTTTCTGGCATCTTTCACATTTTTCAATGTATTCTCTGGCATCTTTGAAAAGTGTAGGCCAATAGTAGCCACTTTGCAACACCTTTTGGGCAGTTCTGTTCCCACCAAAATGGCCACCATAATCAGAATTGTGACAATGCCATAAAATTCCCTTGATTTCCAACTCTGATACACATCTTCTCAAGATTCCATCAACACATTGGAAATACAGGAATGGATCATCACATACATACCTCCTTGCATCATATAAGAACTTTTTCACTTGTTGCTTTGTGAAATTAGGAGGTATTTTCTTGATTACCTTAAAATTGACAAAATCAGCAAACCAAGGTTCCACATGCAATGCAAAAATTGGCTTTTCAGACAAATTCAAAGAGATTGTAAGAACTTGTTCATCTGGAAAAGAATCGTTGATCTCTATAGCAGGATCATCTTGCAGGTTCTTCTCTCGAATTCTTGACAAGTGATCAGCAACTTTATTCTCCATTCCCGACTTGTCTTTTATTTCCAAATCAAATTCTTGGAACAACAACATCCACCTTAGCAGTCGTGGTTTGGCATCTTGTTTAGAGATCAAATATTTTATAGCTGCGTGATCAGTGAAGATGATTGTCTTGGCACCGAGGAGATATGGTCTAAATTTATCAAGTGCATAGACCACAGCAAGCATCTCCTTCTCTGTTGTTGCATAATTCACTTGTGCTTCATTCAGAACTTTGCTAGCATAGTAAATAACATGCAACAGTTTGTTTCTTCTCTGCCCAAGAACGGCAGCAATAGCAAGATCACTAGCGTCACACATCAACTCAAACGGCATACTCCAATCAGGAGATATCAAGACAGGAGCAGTAGTGAGCTTTTCCTTTAGCAAATTAAATGCTTTAAGGCAAGCATCATTGAAAACAAACTCATTGTCTTTCATTAGAAGTTGACTTAGTGGCTTGGCAATTTTAGAGAAATCCTTGATGAATCTTTTATAAAAGCCAGCATGACCAAGGAAACTCCTAACTCCATTAACATTAATTGGAGGAGGTAGTTTTTCAATGAGCATCAGTTTTGCTTTATCAACTTCTATACCTTCCTTTGAAATTTTGTGTCCAAACACAATGCCTTCTTGGACCATGAAGTGACATTTCTCCCAGTTGAGAACCAGGTTTGTCTCTTGGCATCTTTTCAGTACCTTAGACAAATTGCATAAGCAATCATCAAAACAAGAGCCAAAGACCGAAAAGTCATCCATGAATACCTCCAAGAACTTTTCTACCATATCCGAGAAAATTGATAACATGCATCTCTGAAAAGTAGCAGGTGCATTGCATAGTCCAAACGGCATCCTCCTATAGGCAAAAACGCCAAAAGGACAAGTGAATGCTGTCTTCTCCTGATCTTCAGGAGTCACTGCAATTTGATTATAGCCACTGTATCCATCTAGAAAACAATAATAAGAATGACCCGCCAACCTTTCTAGCATTTGATCCACAAAAGGGAGAGGAAAATGATCCTTCCTTGTTGCTTCATTAAGCCTTCTATAGTCGACACACATCCGCCAGCCAGTAATTGTCCTGGTAGAGATTAGCTCATCCTTATCATTCTTCACCACAGTGACACCCCCTTTCTTAGGCACGGTTTGTACAGGGCTTACCCATGCAGTATCTGATATTGAATAAATCATACCTGCATCAAGAAGTTTGACCACTTCTTTTCTCACTACTTCTTTCATCATGGGGTTTAATCTCCTCTGAGGCTGCCTTACAGGTTTGATATCATTCTCCATGAGAATTTTATGCGTACAGAAGGAAGGACTTATACCCTTTAGATCAGCCATGGACCATCCTAAAGCAGTCTTGTGCTTTAAAAGAACTTGTTTCAGCTTCTTCTCATCATCAGCAGATAACCTGTTATTTATAATCACCGGATATGTTTCATTATCCCCCAGGAACATGTACTTTAGAGTAGGAGGTAACTCCTTAAGATCAACTTTAGGAGCACCTATTTCTTTGTCAGATTTCTTCTGTTCAAGGAACTCATCAGCAGCTTTAATGTCTTCCTCAAAAGGGATATGATCTCTCTCTTGCAATTCAACAGTCAATTCTTGCAAGGGAGTTTTATCTTCATGTACCACCTCTTCTAAGACATTAATTTCGAAACACTCACTATCATCATATGGTCTTTTCATTGCATCAAAGACATTGACAGTGATTGTGTCTTCATTCATCCTTAGCACCAGCTTTCCCTGCTCTACATCAATCATTGCACGGGCTGTGGCCAGGAAAGGTCTACCCAATATGAGAGGCATTTCATTTTCTACCTCCATATCAAGCACAATAAAATCAGCCGGAAAGATGAACTTGTCAATTTTTACAAGGACATCTTCGACTATACCACTTGGCTTCCTTAAGGATCTATCAGCAAGCTGAAGAGAAACCAAAGTAGGCTTCAATTCAGTAATCCCCAAGGCTTTACAGACAGATAAGGGCATCAGATTAATGCTCGCCCCCAAATCACACAAAGCTTTGCCAATCTTTGTATCTCCGATTTCAATTTCAATGTTGAAGCTTCCAGGATCACGAAGTTTAGGAGGAAACTTCCTAGTGATAATAGCACTGCACTTCTCAGTAAGTGCAACTGTTTGACATTCTTGTAGTTTATGCTTCCTGGAGAGGAGATCTTTCATGAATTTTGCATAATTTGGCATATTAGCCAATGCTTCAGCAAACGGAATATTCACATGCAACTTCTTGAAAATCTCAAGAAATCTGTCATAGCTTTTTGCTTTCAATTCTGGCTTCAACCTTCCAGGATAAGGTGCCATTTTCATAAGGTACTCTTCACTAAGTTCAAATTTTTCTTTCGGAAGAGTAGATTGCTCCTTCACATTATCAGCCGGTTTCAATATTTCAGGAGACTTTTCAGCTTCTTTTTCAGACTTCTCCTCCTGTTCAACCTTCTCTTCCTCTTCTATAGGTTTTGGTGGGGATGCCACCACTTTCCCGCTTCTAGTTGTAACTGCCATACAATTATCCTTGGGATTGGTAGTAGTATTGCCAGGAAAGGTACCTGGAGCTCTATCAGATAGCTGTTGGGCAAGTTGACCAACCTGATATTCCAGGTTCTTGATTGAAGCTTTGGTATTCCTGGACTCAGCTCTACTTTCCTCAATGAAAGCATTGGTACTTTTTTGATTAGCCTTACTCTCTTCCATGAAAGCGTTAGTACTTTGTGCTAATGTTCCTACTAAACGCTCCAGGTCAGAAGGCTCTCTTTGTGGAATAGGTGGTGGCTTTAGATAGTTGTCAGACTTCATATCTAAACCAGTACCTTGATAACTCTTCCTTTGGTAGCTATTACCGCCAGCAGAATTATTCTGATTTCTTGAGAAATTTTGCTGATTAGGGCGCTGGTCATACCAAATGCCATTTACCTGCACCTGTTGAGACGAATCTGAAGACATCAATGTAGGACAAGCATTGGTGTCATGATCTTCATGACAGTATTCACAGTCAAAAACAACTGCATTAGCTTGAACTTTAGAAAGCTGCATCCTCTCAAACTTTGCATTCAGATTAGACATCTGTTGTGATAACAACTTTTGCTCTGCCAGCATTGCATTATTATCATTGAGTGGCACTACTTCCCTTTTTCCTGTCCTTGAAGATGTCTCATTCTCATTTTTAGCTAACTTGTCAATCAGATGATATGACTCTGAAGCTAGCTTATCACCCAAAGAACCGCCTGCTGCAGTATTAATAACCAGTTTCGTTTCCGGCAGACAACCATTGAAAAAGATTCTCACTTGATCCCCTTGAGATAGGTTATAATGAGGAACCTTTCTCATGAGGGCCTTGAATCTATTCCAAGAAGCGCAGATGGTCTCTCCCATTTGTTGTTTGAAGGATGTGATATCATTCACCATGTTGTTGTATTTCTCCATGGGGAAGAACTCTGCAAAGAACTTTTCAGACAAGTTTTCCCAAGAAATGATGCTATCAGCAGGTTGTCTTTCCACCCAATCAAGAGCTTTTCCCTTAACAGAAAAAGGAAAAAGTCTCAATCGTATTGCATCATCAGAAACGTGTGGAGGCTTTGTGGAGTCACAGATTCGTAAATCTGTCAACGAATCTGTGAGGATCTTCATTGTCCTCTCCTCCATATTTTTCTCTCTCAGCCAACTGAATGATGTTGGACTTGAGCTCCCATTGATTGTTCCCAAGTTCTGGTGGAACAATTCCAGCATTGGGCCTGTTAAAGATAGGCGTGAGAATGGTGTTCATGCGAGGATCAACATTTTGATTTGGAGCAGCCATCTCTGGTATTTCCAGTGATAGGGTTTCAGCTATTGGAATGGGAGTTGTCTGTGCCCTTTTTCTTTCCTTCTCCCTTTGAGCAATTCGTTCGCTTTTCCTTAGAAAAGCACTGCTTTGCATACAACTTCAGAGAAAAGATTAGTAGCACAGATACAAAACAAAAATAAAATTAAAATAAAATAAAAACAATTTAATCTTTAAAATCAAGATTAATTGATTTTAGAAAAACACTCCCCGGCAACGGCGCCAAAAACTTGACGTGGATCGGCAAGTGTACCGAATCGCGCAAGTAATAAGTAGTAAGTCAGGTCGAATCCACAGAGAGTGTATCTAAATCAATTAAACTATTCTTTTGAAGATTAAATAATCCAAGAGGTTTTTGACACGAATGTCAGGATTGTGTGGAAATTTGATTTGTAAAATAAAACGTGTTTTTGTTCTTTTTGAATATTTGAGAATCTAACAAAATAAGAGTTTGGAAATTTATGAGAAAATGCTGCAGTTAGAGAACACTTACCGATGATCCCCACCTTTTACTCTGGATTAAGTTAAATATCAATATATATATATATATATATATATCGTGAAATTAGATAATTATCAGATAAAAATATCAGTAGTTAATTCTCAATCCCTTGAAGAATTAACCCTTTAACCTCATATAAAACCCTAATTCCTTGAGGTGCCCTATATGAGATCAAGCATAAAGATCGATAATTAAGACATCTACAATATGAATCATGTCTATCCCTAGATCATGTTCATACCGTCGTTCTATCCCCTTTCTGAATTAACCACCGCAGATTTCTCTTGTTGGCCCTAATCCTCGGATTTACTATCAATTACTAGATTGATCAGATCTAATAATAACAATAACAATACGATCAGAATAGAACGAAATTCAAAGGATATATATATAAATATAAACTCAATCCATTGTATAAGGGGTTCACAAGGGTTCGTGACCCTAACCACAACAAAGAGGTTCTAGCCAACCATTATCATGGCTAAAATCCAATATTCAAATAAAGACATCAAAATACAAGAACTACAGAAAGGTAGAAGAAGAAGATGTTCCTCTCCAAATCTCCAGAGCCTTCCTCCTCAGAATGACCTAAAATTGTTCAGAATGACCAAGTGTGTCTTTAGGGTTGTCTTTTGCCCTTTTTATACACCTCAGAATTCT
Source organism: Gastrolobium villosum (assembly GCA_032173675.1). NCBI lineage: Eukaryota > Viridiplantae > Streptophyta > Magnoliopsida > Fabales > Fabaceae > Gastrolobium > Gastrolobium villosum. Next base: position 47,199 of record JAVKPL010011804.1, on the reverse strand, counting down.
CCTTTCCTCGCAACTGACAGCTGTCCATTTCAATCCTACGCTTGGAGCGCAGGATCCACGCTCCAAGCATAGAAACACTGTCTGATTTTTCCTTGTCTACGCTTCAAGTGTAGGGTTCTACGCTTGAAGCGTAGACTCACTGCCTTGGGTCTCTTCCTACGCTCCAAGCGTTGATTTGAACGCTCCAAGCGTGGAGATTCTGTCTGATTTTTTTCCTGCTCCTTTATTTGACCTTTTTCTCCTATAAACATAAAGAATTTGAGTGAGAGTGTCTGACAATTTTTATTCAATAATTTCACCATATATACACTTTTATACACAGTTTTAGATCTGATTCCATGCTTTTGTGATCTATAAAAGTATATATGCTGGGAGCATATCAATCAACTCCACAAAGTACTCAAATTCTATTGTTAAAATAAAATGACAATTTTAACATCCAAACAGAACCATGAATCACAACAATAACTAAAGAAGTCAATCCATACTATGTAAATTAAAATAACTATATGAATACAACACATCATAATGACTACAAGAGTAGCCAAAAACTTATCTTCATCTTTTCTCCCCTGCAAATACAATTCCAAGGTTACATAAGTTGGCAAATAATTTATAAATGTAGAAAAAAAAAACAAGAATAAAGAACAGAAACAAAAAAAACCAAGATTAAGAAACAAAAAAACCTTTTAATAGATTCACATAAGCAATCTCACGTGCTGAGATGTTGGTTCTTCCTACATAAAATAAGGAGTAATTCTAGTATATTAAACAAATGGGCCAGCCTTGGAGGCTCGTGGGCTAGACTTCATATATAACAATCCGGCCCAATTATGTAATCAAACCTTTACACCAGCCCAAGTCCAGTCTGTCAAGTAAAAAGGCCGAGCCAGACCAGACCACTAATGGGCCGGGTTATAGGCCCCTGTGGGCCGGTCCGGCCCAGTTTCACCCATAGTTATCACAAAAGATGATATTCAGCACAAAATGTACAAAATAACGTAATACGTTTTTATAATTTTTTTTTCTTTTCAAAAAGAGCGTTTATAGAGTAAATTTTTTTAAAAAAATTATTAGCTTACGAAAAAATATTAAACCTAATTCATTCATGAGTTTTAGCTTTCCAAAAAATATTTAATTATCGTAAGGAAAAATAAACTTTTTTTAATTATAGAGATACTTCTTATCTTTAAAAATCACAAAAAAAAAAACCAACCCTTTATATTATAATACCCATGAAATTGTTTACTTTAACACAAACTTATGGTGTGAGAAGATGCTCTCTCTTTCTTAATTTATCTATTTATTTATTTATTCGTGGTTTTAATCATAAGTATAATAAAAAAAAATCCAAATTTATATCCTAAAAGGGAGTTCGCACACTTTTGTTTGCACTAAAATATAAAACACAATAATTTGCAACACATAATCTAATACTTTACCAATATAACAGCAACAACACTATTTCAAAGTAACTTCCAAAATCATATTACCCGATATTTTAAAAGAATACAATAAAATTTCAACACATGTTTAAAATTACAAACACAAAAATAGAACTAAAAATTACGAACACACACATATACATGAGACATGATCATTTAACACTTTCTTTGAACCTTTGATTTTCGTCAATTTGAAGAAGAATTAATTAACGGATGTACACCAAAATTACCATAGTCAGATGGATGGAAATCAACTGTTCAAATGGATGGCAAACTAAAAAAATTTGATATTAGTGTCAAAGAATATATATACATATAGGGATATGATATTGTAACAACCAAGTAAAGTTATAACCAATCAATCTCATTGTTAAATTGGTAGTATCCATCCGACACGATCCTCATTGGTCTTATATCCAATGGTAAAGTCAGGGAGGGTTAGAGGAGCGATCACCCCCTTCAAATTCATCAAACTTTTATCCTAAATTACATTCACACTTAAAAAAAAAAGATGGTATAGCATGAGTTCGCACTCTTTCGTTTTTATTATTTTCAATATATACAACTAGAAATGTGTTTGTTATCGACGAAAAAAAATTCGTTGAAATTATTGACGTAATTTTCCACGGAATCTATTTTCCGTCGAAAAATAGATTCCGTAAAAAAATTAAAAATGGAAAAAGGATTCCGTCGAAAGTTTTCGACGGAAAAAGAAATTTCATCGAAGATTCTCGACGGAAAAAGAATTCTGTCGAATTTTTTTAAAATAAATAAATGAAAAAGAAATTAATATTGTTGCCTTTTCGATGGAATTTCGATTTCGTCAAAGATCTTCGACAGAAAAATAATTCGGTCGAAGAATTTTGAAAAAAATAAAAGAATTTTTTTTTATATAATGTGGGCTTTTCGACGGAATTTCGATTCCGTCGAAGATCTTCGACGTATAAATAATTCCGTCGAAGAATTTTGAAAAAAATAAAAGAAAAAGAAATTATATATTGTGGGCTTTTCCACGGAATTTAAATTTCGTCAAAGATTTTAGACGGAAAGGGAATCCCGTCGAAGAATTTTGCAAAAAATTAAATAAAAAAGAAATTAAATATTGTGTGCTTTTCGACGGAATTTCTATTCCGTCGAAGATCTTAGACGGAAAAAAATTCCATCGAAGAATTTTGAAAAAAATAAAAGAAAAAGAAATTATATATTGTGGGCTTTTCGACAGAATTTCGATTCCGTCGAAGATTTTCTACTGAAAAGGAATTCCGTCGAAGAATTTTGAAAAAAAATAAATGAAAAGAAATTAAATATTGTGGGCTTTTTGACGGAATTTAGATCCCGTCGAAGATTTTCGACTGAAAAGGAATTCCGTCGAAGAATTTTGCAAAAAAATAATTGAAAAAGAAATTAAATATTGTGGGTTTTTCGACAGAATTTAGATTTCGTCGAAGAAGGAATTCTGTCGAAGAATTTTTGCAAAAAAATAAATGAAAAAGAAATTAAATATTGTGTGCTTTTCGATGGAATTTAGATTCCGTTGAAGAATTTCGACAGAAAAGAAATTTCGTCGAAGAATTTTGAAAAAAAATAAAAGAAAAAAAATTATATATTGTAGGTTATCAACGATGGAAAATTTTCAACAGAATTCCATTGATTTTCCGTAGAAAATTTTCTACGGAAATAAATTCCGCCAAGAACTTTCCACCGATCCGTCAAAAATTTTCAACGGAATCTTAAATTTCGTAAAAAATGGGTTATCAACGAAGGAAAATTCGATGGCTTGAATTCCGTCGAAAACTTCATTTTCGACGGAATTTATACCATTTTCGGCGGAATTTTTCCGTCGAAAATGTGGGCTTTTTTATTATATATGAAAAAAAACTTGAAGAATTATTCAAATTTTACATTTGTACCTGTTTAACATGCTTGTATTTGTACACAAAAAGTACGTATTTAGATTAATTTATTTCAAAAAATAATCAATACTTTTAATTTATTGAAAAAATATTTTTCAGATTTTTTATTTAAATTTAATCTCTTCAAAATATATGCATATATATTGCTTTAATTAGAAAAATATAAGTAAATTAGAATTGAAACTACAAAAATAAGATGAAATAAAATACTTACACAAACTGCTTACAAAAAAAAAAAAAAAATACTTACACAAATAATTTGAGCTTCTCTATTGATATGTCCTATCTTTCTTATTACAAGCAAGGATATACAAGTTACCACTACTTACTTGTTGTCCGATTTGACTTATGTATTGTATTAAAAATATTTTCAAATGTCAACATCACATAATGATGTAAAAATAAGTAAAAAGAGCATTATTATGAAATGTTATCTAATACTTACAATTTTCTCAGACATTTGCCTGCGAGAAATGTTCTTCTTTAAGTTTCTGACGGTCTAATTTCTGCTACTGGAAACCTTGAAAACAATATTACTCAGTTAAAAAAAAAGAGAATGGTCCTGCGGTCACTTATATTTTCTGCTACTTTAGCAATTTTGTCTTTTCTTAGACGGAAAGAGCATCCAAGAGAGACGTGTTATTGATGTAGTTTTAAACGGAAGAACAAAGAAAGAATAGAAAAAGTGTTTGATTGTGTTCTGATTTTTTTTTCTTAGAACTATTTTGTAAAATAGTTATGGAAACAATTATTTCCTATATTTTTTCTTTTTGAAAGTTAGAAACCAAAACAAAAAATAAAAATAACTCATACATGTTCTCTAAATTTCTCTATTTTTTTTTTTGAAAGTTAAAAACCAAAACAGAAGACAAAAACAACTCATACATGTTCTCTAAATTTGATTTATACTTTTTTTTTATAAAATAAGTCTTACCAAACAAATTTTTTTATTTTTTTTCTCTCTGAAAACTAAAAAATTGTTTTCCAAAACATAAATCAAATAGAACCGATAGTCTTCTATTCTTTTAGTCAACTTTTCTGTCACGATGACATGATATTGATACGTATGCAGATGCAGCAAGCCTATAAATAAGAAGTCGGGATTGATTATACCAGGAAAGAAGTAAATAATTTGAATAATTTGTAACAAAAGTTCAAATCCGCGGGGTGTTAATTAAAAAATTATTGAAAGATTTAAATAAATCTCAATAAGGTTGAAAAAGAAGAATATCGTGAACCTCAAATTAATATAAGAAGGGCCCATTAGCAGAAGCACAGCTTCAATGAACATTAAACATGAGGAATTTAACCTGCCCACGAGTAAATCAATTGCTCTAGTAGTTTCAGTCTTCAGTTAAACAAGCTTTATTACCAAGACAAAAGAGAAATCAACAAACATATAGTAGATATTATCTTTGGATAAGATATTGTGACACACAAATAATGTTACGTATGATGTTACGACCATATTTTAACCGTTGATTTCCGCCAATCAACGGTTATTATTTATTATGAATTAATAATTAATTAATAAGTTTGATTTGAAAAATGATAACCGTTGATTGGCGGAAATCAACGGTTAAGATGTGGTCGTAAAATTGTGCGTAACATTATTTGTGTGTCACAATATTCTATCTCATTATCTTTTAAGGTGGGAGATGAAGCAATGACATCAACATGCACTTCCAAGATTTAACGGTGACTTAGTTTAATGCCTCAGCTCAGCTCTCAATTATCACCCACATATATTAGTATTAACATTTGAAGGTGATGCAAAATTATGGGGAAAATAGGCTTTCAGGAAAATGCAGAAGTCTTCTGCTATATTATCATTCTTCTAATCATCAAAAGTAGTGTTTTAAAACCCGGCTCGGACTGGCCGGGTCGACCCGGGACTCGGTGACCCGGTAGGTTCCCAGGTCCGAGCGGATAGTTGGATAGCTTCTGCAGTCAACCCGAATTGGACCGGTTGACCCGGCCGAAACCCGACGACCCGGTGACCCAGTTGACCCGAGTTAGATCGATTATTCGTTTCTTTTCTTTTTTGTTGATAAGAACTCTTAAATTAAATCATATTCATATTTTATGATGAATATGATTAAAAGAAAGGTGAAAATAATAAGATATTTTAGATTAGTGCAGTTCGTTTATGTAATTCAGTTGCATCTTATAATGATCACATGAAGTTAAGTGGTGGTGATAAACACTTATGGTCTCATGATCACATCTCAACGGTGGACACTTTTTTCTTAGTGTATATTTCATGCATATTATTTGTTTATCCTGATAACGGTGACACTTTTTTCAGTGTATATTTCATGCATATTATTTGTTATCATGATTTAATTTATCCATACCATGTCAAGCACAACAGGTGCATTTAACTTATATTACAATTTTAATCCAATATTAGGATATTTGCTATCATTGAAAATCAATTTACTTTTGAAGCTCATTGATAGTTTTCTTATGTGAATTTTTATTAATATAAATAATATTTTTATATTTTTAATATGTGAACAGTAAATCCGATTCAACCCGGTTGAACCAGTGACCCAGTACCTTGACCGGTTCGATGACCGGTCCGAGTTTTAAAACACTGATCAAAAGTCTTCCTCGCATCTTTCCACCCAGCCTTTTAATAGGCAATACAAAAAGTAACGGACCATAAAGGTCCATTAATGGTCTTAAAACTAAAACGTCTGCAATTTAAAATTCATAAATGGCCTTAAAACTAAAACATCTGCAATTTAAAATTCATAAATGGCCTTAAAAATAAAGCGTATGTAACGATAATAAGTTATTGCGACCTAATTGAATAAGAAGGCAAAAATCACAATCTCAGGCAAGAAAACCTATTACGATCTGCATCAAGGCGAACTATGAAATGCGCGAATACTTTCTGTAATCGTACACAACAAACGGGACTTTTTACAAGATGCTTACAGGTTAGCACCCTACAGTACACCCACAAATTATAGTGAAAAAGTACAATAAAACTAAACAGAGAAAGACCATTGAGTTACAAATTTATCGATCAATCATGAAGTTAAAAGAAAGTCTAAGAAGTCCATTCTGCTTTCTGACATAACAACACCATTTCAAGTTAAGGCATGCAATTATATTTCCAAGATTTGAAACAGATCCAAGAACCCACAAAAGGGTAAAAAGAATAGAATTTCCATCGACTAAACAGATGATCTTAGTTAAAAGTAGGGAGGGGTGGGGTGAGAAAAAGATTAAAAACATCTTACACAACGATAGGACTTTCCTGACAAATGTTGTAGCTAGTCTTGTCGAGTTATCTATTCTTAACTCTACAGCAACTAACGAAGAATACAAAGGAAAATGTAGTTCTCCTGTAACACAACTTTTTCTTGACTTCAAGACTCAATTTACTTACGCCAATCAAACATTTGCAAGGAAATAGACTGAATTAAATTACAGGAATAGTCAACATGTATTTGGCAAGATATAAAAATTACTGCTAGGCAATACATGATAATGTCCACATAATCCCAAAATTAAAAAAGAAAAGAAAAAAGAAGATGACATTATTAATAGATGAATGAAATGGTATTGGAACACATTGCATACCATAATTCTTCTTATTGTATGTTACTGTTGGTCATCTCTTGCTTCCCCCAAGTCAGGGAGTGATAGGAGACTCTCTCTATAAATTGCAGATTGTGGCTTCCGTAAAAACATATACTCTACTAACTCTTTACTACACCTGCAATACTCAAGCATCTTTCCTTTGTCATCCATTTTCATTAATGCACCTCTTTCATGTGATCCAACAACAATATCACCACCTTTGGTGAACCATACTGGGGAAAAGTCAACACTGCCACAAGTATACCAAACACTAATATTAGTCCAAGATGTCTGTACTTTATATTCTTTCATCGTCCATATCTCAACTTTTGCACCTGTCATATCCATCTCCCAACTTTTACAGACACTTAGACATCCTCCAATTACCACCAAATTGTACAACTTATCCATTAGCCTGTTAAGAACATGTGGCAACGGAATCTCTGACAAACTCCTTCCCATCATATCAAAGGCAACAATTAGACTGTTTCTATTAAGAATATCAGAGCAAGCCAACCAATGAAGAGCCCCATTGAAGAACAAACCAGCCCTGAATACACTATCATACTCCTTCCCAGTTGGAAAATTCATACCCTCAATCTTGTTCCATGAATTGTTTTTGAAGGAGAAAAGATGAATGTCAGAGTCCCAAAAAGAAGGATTGCGCCATTGCCAAATAACTACCAAGTAGTCATCCATTGATCTATCATACCCAAAACCAAATAAAAATTCATTGTTTCTCACGTAATCAGGATATCGTATTAGTTTCTGTGCACCAGTTGATGGATTCCATAGAATGAGATTATCATCTCTATGATACCTTTGAAGTATAAACCCTCGGCAAGAACCATAAATTTGAAAATACAATGGATTAACTGAAGGTGATGATGGATATGGAGCAGTGAGATATGCTATAGCAGAATCATCGCGAAGCGATGCATCTAAATCTATGGATACCGATGGGTAAGGAGGTTTAGGTTTAACAAGAATTCGGTAGGTGGGTTCAGCTAGGTCATATAGGGATTTTGCAAATCGGGAATCGGAAATAAGAGTGAGCCATGACTTACGCACACATTTGAAACGCAACAAAGATCTCACAGGTAACCTCAACAGAATATGTTCTGTTAAATCGTCGGGAAGAGTGAAAGAGGGATTCGTCTCCATCTTCTCAGGTCACAAATCTTCGAATGAGCAAGAAGGACGCCAAAATGATTTGAGCTGAAAAAGAGTAAGAAGTTCGATTTGAGCTAACGTTTGAATGTGCAGTTTTCAAATTTTATAGGGGCGTTGGACGAGAGTGTACAATATCATTAGGGTCGGGCCCAATGAGAATGATTCTCAATAAAATTAGGATTCAGTATTTGTCATTTTAAGAGAGATAGACACAAGACATGAAAATCATGGGAGAGAAAATGGATGGCTTTTTTTAATTTAAATTTTAAATAAAAAATTATTTTTATATGTCCATCTCTCTTAAAATGACATAACTTTATGTCATTTAAAATAATAAATACTTTTCCTATAAAAAAACAAAAAAGCATATCTTATATTATAAATCTTCTTATATTATAAAAGAATTCCATTCTTTGGAAACCTTGATGACGTGTCAAACTGTGGTTCAATTTTATCTTTGTGTTCACACTAGACAATTTTAAAAAGTTTCCTTTAATGGTAAGCGTTTAATATAATATAATAAATACAAAAAAAGAAAAATATTTTCAATGGACAGGATTTGTTACTTTAAATCAATGGTAGAGATCGCTTATGAGTGTTGGTGGCGGACAAGTCAATAAATATATCTAAATGCTCCTTAAATTTCGAGATTTCAAAATTTGAAATTCAAAATTTGATTTTTAAATTTTAAATGCTGACAACTCATTTAATGATGACCTTCTTTATGCATTGGTTTAGTTAAATGATTAAATAAATTTAGTTAATGGTGCAGATTTATTCTCATTTTATTGGGATACAACTCATAATTGTTTTTTAATTTTAAATTTCAAAAACTGACAACTCAATTAAATGTTCAGATACTTTGTCCATTGAGATTGTTAAACGTTCAACAAAACCTACACGCCTTCTCATTCTTTTTAGTCGTTCACTTATTTTGACATCTTCTTCTTTCTCCTGTTCTTACTGTTTTTTTCTTTTTCAGCTTCCATATCAGAGCAAAACCACATTCTTTCCGTTCTTATCTGTTCGTCATTTTTTATCAGTGCACAATATTTTTCGTCGTTTTTTATTTTCTTGCTGCTTTTCATCTTCGTTTTAAAATCTTTTTTTCTCAGTTGCGATTTTCTTGTTGTTGTTCATCTTCGTTTTAAAATCTTTTTTTCTCCTTTGCGATTTTCTTGTTGCTGTCGTCATTTTTTTAACATAATGTTCGTAGTCATTTTTTTTGCCTATGATTTCTTTCTTCATTTTTGTTTGTAGGGGTTGTTGTGTTGGTATTATTTTTTGTTTTCTATTAAATCTCCTTCTGCAAACGTGCCATGATTTCTTTCTTCATTTCTGTTTGTAGGGGTTGTTGCTATGAATTCGTGTTCTGTTTTTTGTATATTAATTCTCTTTTTTTTGTTTCGTAGGGAGGAAGGTTTCGTCGTATTTCATGGTGTGTGGGTTTAGGTTTCGTCGTATTTCACAATCAGGTATTCTTTTCCAGTTCTTCAATCTTGAATTCTCGATCATGCATTATGTTTCTTTTTTTTTCCTCTGATTTCGTTGCTAAAGTTGAATTCTTTGGAATGGGTTTTAGTTTCTCTTTTCAATTTCTGATCTCCTATTCTCTCTGATGTAGTGGAAATCGTGAAAATCCCTTCACAATCAGGTATTCTTTTTCATTTCTTCAATTTTGAATTCTCTATCATGCATTATGTTTCTTTTCATTTTTTCTTTTGTTTTAGTTGCTAATGTTGAATTCTTTGGAACAGGTTTTATTTTTTTCTTTTCAATTTCTGATCTCCTATTCTCTCTGATGTAGTGAAATTCGTGAAAATCCCTTCACAATCAGGTATTCTTTTCCAGTTCTTGAATTTTGAATTCTCTATCATGCATTATGTTTCTTTTCATTTTTTTCTTTTGTTTTAGTTACTAATGTTGAATTCTTTGGAATGAGTTTTAGTTTTTCTTTTCAATTTCTGAACTCCTATTCTCTCATGTTTGTTTCGTTCCCCACTTTACCCCTAATGTCAAGGTATAAATATCTATAATTTATTAGTGGTTTAATGTTAGCATTTATAACGACTCAAAATTTATTTGGAAAATAAAGAAAAATAATGAAATCGTCATTAATTTTATTTAAATGGAGAAAATTGGAAATCTCCTTTTATTTTGCAAGTTGATAGTATTTTCTGTTCACATCACTGCCCCTCCAAAACTTTCCTTCTTTGGCAAATTCAAATTATTAAATATTGTTAAACATTTTAAAAATGTAAATATAAATTACGAAACAAATAAAAAAATAAAAAGTAACAAATAGTGACCTCAAAATATGATATTACTGCAAATATCATACTTTTTTGATAGGTCGCACAACATTTCTTTTTCCTTTCTTCTCCTCCAATTACAAAAATAATCTAATATTCTAAAGGAAACTCATTCTTTGGCAAGTTTGCTGACGTGTCATTTTCTCCTTCACTTTCAGCTTTGTGTTCACACTACAAAATATTTCAAATCTTTCCTTTTTTAGTAAAAAAGAATAAAAATAAAAATATATTAAATAAAAAAAATTGTAATTAAATTCAATTGAAAAAATATGTTAACAATTGCTAGTGGCAGACAACTCATTTAATGTCCCACTACTTTCTGAAATCTTGATTTTCAATTTTGAGTTTAAATTTGAAATTTGAAATTTGAAATTTGAATTTTGAATTTTGAATTTTGATTTTTGAATTTGTATTTTAAAGGGTGGAAAAATATTTGAGCAATTGTTGGTGGTAGACAGCTCATTTATTATCGCATTACTTTTTTGTTAAAAAATAAGGGGAAGAAAATTGTAACAACTAAGTTGTGTTACTACCATGTTACTACTAATCAATCTCACCTTTAGATCGATCATGTTGATCCAACGGTTTTATTTATTTCCATCTTTGTACGGTAATGATTTTCCAAATTTAATACTTTATATTTATTTCCACCTTTGTATGGTTATGATTTTCCATATTTAATGCTTTTACTTTAAATATGGGGAATCATAACCATGCACAGATGAAAATAAATATAACCGTTGGATCAACATAATCGATCTAACGGTGAGATTGATTGGTAGTAACATGGTATTAACACAACTTAGTTGTTACAATATCCTTCCCCAAAAAATAATGATTAAAAAAATGAAAATATTTTGTAAAAATTGTAAATATTTTGTTTATAAATAGGATATGTGTTACAATATCCATTTTTTTCTAGTGTTCTGTGCACATATTTCTTCTCTTATCTATGTGTTTATCTTCTTCATCTTCTCAGATTGTTGTTCTATCACATGAACATGTAATATGTTTGTTTTTTACAGTTTTGTTGTAGAACAAAACCGACGGGATGCTTTAATTATCACGGTTAATTTATCCTTCTACTTTTTTTTTAATTTTGTTTGTGCCTATTGTATAAGTGCCTAGCCTAATTCAATTTAATTAGGCATTGAAAAGCTTTGTTTTGTATGCTCATGTTGAGAATATGAACTAAAAGAGAACTTGATGGCTCTTCAATTCCAAAATATAATACATGCATATGAAGCTTTTTATCTTTTAATTAAATTTATCATAATTAGCCTTGAAATCAATATCTTTTAAAAATTGAATATTCCAGAAAAGAGATTTTAAAAAAAGTTCGAAAACATAATAATAATACAAAAGGGTAAAAGAATTTCGTACAAGTAATTTTTTAAAAAAACTATTAAACATAAACATTCTTAAAAATATTTAATCATTTTTAATGATTAATATCTCATTACTTTTTTAAAATCCGAAATTCAACATTAATTGGTTGCAAATATTTTTATTTATATCCCACTACTTTTTAGAAACTCAAATTTTAAATTGATATATGTAAAACCTTTCCTTCCTTGGTAAAAAAGAATAAAAAGAAAAGAGTAAATACCCTTTTGGGTCCCTAACAAAAAATACAGTTCTCACTTTAGTCCCTTACAAAACAAAATTAGTCTCGACGACCTTAAGAAATTCAAAGGAGACCCATTTTAGTCCTTTTGAGGAACTAATATGGGTCTTTTTTTGAATTTGTGAGGGACCATGTAACAGCCCGTTGTACACCGGTATTGTTAACATTGATTATGATATTAAGCGCAGTTACAATCACAGTGATTGGGTTAATTAAATTACGGGCAATTTTTTTCTTTTATCATATTCCTTTTCTTACATAAACACTTTTTCCGTAATCAATTAAAACAACACTATAATTGTAAATGCAATACGCGGAAGCATACATTTTGCTAACATCATTCGTCCTTCTTTTTATTCGATTCATTTAAACTCACCATCTTACTCTCACATTTTACCAAGTTATAGTCCTTTACGTTGTCTACGCGTGGTTTCAAACCACGTACCAATTGGAGTTCTACCCATCAAGTTAAGCCCCTTTCTTTTAGTCCAGAAAAACCTGAATTTTCAAAAATTACACTGTGGTAATCGATTACCAGTGGGTGGTAATCGATTACCACCTGTCAAAAATGAGGCAGTAGCCAAATTTTGACCTCCTCTGTTCTGGTAATCGATTACCAACTTTGGGTAATCGATTACCTCACATGGTAATCGATTACCAAAGCTCAGTAATCGATTACCAGTGAAGACAGTAGCCAATTTTCGTCCCCTGTTGCATGGTAATCGATTACCATGCTTGGGTAATCGATTACTATGCAGTAGAAATGACAGATTACAGCATTTTAAGCCCAAGAAAGGTTAGTAATCCATCCCTAACCCCTTGGTACTCCACACAACACATAAACATGTCCTAATGTAGGCTCTAAGCCCTTCCATCATGCAATTTCCTTGAAACATACATCATTTACAAAGTCCTCAAAGTAATGGCCATTTACATACAAATATGGACCATTTTTACAACATGAATACCAAGACTTCCAAGGCAATGAATGTGGCAATGGACAAGTCCCATGCTCACTCAAAATATACAGTTATCCATGTCATGAACAGTAAACCATAAATAAGACTTAGTATACAATCATGAACACTACAAAAAGCATGGCAATAACATCATGCAATATGTTCATGACCTAAGTCTCAAAATACTAATGTCATGCTATGTGCAATCCATAATCCTCCTCCAAAATGTCATGCAATCCAAATGCACCGCATGCCAATCCAATGTCCACTATACGGGCTTCTTGCCCGAAGCTCCTCCCGGCTCATAGTGACCTGAAATGTGGTCCCCCAAACACGGGGTGAGATATACGGATATATCTCAGTAAACCAATGGAGCTAGAGGCTCTCTCCACTCCATGGCTCACTAAAATGTACAAATATGACATCATGTAATATGCAAGCAATACAATATCACCATCCAACTGGAGACAACCCGAGAACATCCACGCATGGATTCATGTTCAAGGACTCCATCATATAACTCCCGAGACAATCCTAGAGCTTCTCCCATGGTTGAGAAAACTCCATGGCCAACCCAACCGGAACTCCTCAAGAGACCTATCCGGCGGATGTCCCACGTTTGGCTCATCCTGGTGTCGCTCCCATGAGTCGACCCCATGGCATTCCAACTGGTATTTTGCCATCGAAATGATCCAGCGGATGTCCAAACCCAACACACGTCAACTGGCCAGTGACCAAACAATTTTCACAAAATCCAAGCAATATGCATACAAGCACACAATCACACCATGTCATAACCACATAATCCAACCACTACCTTCCACTAGGTGTGGTGGAGCACACTAGGGATTAAACCCAAGTTCCAAGAGTTTACCTCAATACGAGCAATACCGTTCCAAACGTATGCTCCAAATCAACCTTTCACTATCACGTCCGTGTGAGGCACCCTACAACAATCATCAAATCCAAATTACACCGAAACTCATTTTTCATGAAAATTCCTCAAATTTTCCTAAGTTAAAAACCTATCTTTTTCACCAAAAATTAACATAGCATTTCTAGCTTACAAGCATGATTCTAAGGCCTTTTCATCTAATAGCATTTTTCCATTTGGGCTCTCTATCATCACCCATCTAAAATTAAAGCTTAGAACATAAATTTCTAGATCTATGAAATCAACCACAAAAATACCACAAATATACTCACAATGTGTTGTATGATCACCACCAAGGCTTCACTAAACCATAAGAAGATCAAAACTCCAACAAAGCTCCAAGAACCCAAGTGGGTCGGATCTGTTTTGCCCAAAAAACGTAGCCAAGAGATGGATTCAAGGTTTCTAAGTGTTACCAATGGATCTAGAAGGTTGTTTACAATAGATTTCAACACCAAAATCAAGCGATTCGGTGAAGAAATGAAGAAATGGCAAAAAGAAGGGAGAATGGTGTTTTTGGTTCTTCTCCAGGGAGGTGCGCGCGAGAGAGAAGAAAAAGAGGAGGAAGGAAAGAAGAAAAAGAGGTGGGGCCAAGTGACTTCGGTCACACGGGTCCCACACGCGATCTAACTTTAACCCCGATAAAAATTCCGATCATAAATTCTTAATCTACATATTTTTCCAGTCCATGACATATTTTTATTTCTCCAAAATCTTGATAAAAATTTCACACCTATCGGTACACTCACACCACAGTATTTAACACTTAAAAATCACTATTCATCAATTTTTCCCAAATTTGCCTATTCACTCAATTTTTCGCCCTGATTCCATTTCCAATATTACTTTCGTCATATGAAATCTCTAACTCAATATTTTAGCCTCAGAACACACGGTTGGCAAATTACCATTTTGCCCTTTTTGCCCATTTTGGCCAGTATTACTTTCGTCATATGAAATCTCTAACTCAATATTTTAGCCTCAGAACACACGGTTGGCAAATTACCATTTTGCCCTTTTTGCCCATTTTGGCCATAATCCTTGGATTTTCACTAATCCACCAACTTTCATTTCACAATATAATATAAAAATTCACATTTAAATATATGAGGTGTTATAGACCACAATTTGAACTAAATGGGTCCACTTTGAATTTGTTAGGGACCTCGAGAGTAATTTTTTTGTAAGAGACTAAAGTGGGGACCGTATTTTTTATTAGGGACCAAAAAAGGTATTTACTCAAAAGAAAAATATTAAATAAAATCAAATTTGTAATTAAATTCAATTGAGAAAATATGATAACATTTGTTAGTGGCAGACAACTCATTTAATGTCCTCTACTTTCTGCATTGGAATTTCCAAATTAATAATATTTTTGTTCTAAATTTGACTTAAACAAAAACTAACAAATTTAAACTATAAATTTTAATATTTGTTTAAAAAGATAAAAATGATTTTTAGCGTCTAATTTAAAAACAAAATATTTACTATTTTTGAAAGTTTGGTTTGTATTTTTAAAATTTAAATTCTAAATTTGACTCAAACAAAAACTAACTAATTGAAACTTGGAATTTTAATATATGTTTAATTTTGAGCGTCTAATTTAAAAACGGGGAATGATATTGTGACAACCAAGTTATGTTACACTCATGTGACACCCAATCAATCTCACCGTTAGATCGATTATGTTGATCCAACAGTTATATTTATTTCCATCTTTGTATAGTCATGATTTCACAAATTTAAAACTTTATATTTATTTTGACCTTTGTATGGTTATGACTTCACATATTTAATGTTTTCACTTTAAATATGGGGAATCATGACCATACAAAGATAGAAATAAATATAACCGTTGGATCAACATAATCGATCTAACGGTGAGATTGATTGGGTGTCACATGGGTGTAACATGACTTGGTTATCACAATATCCTTTCTCTTTAAAAACAAAAAATTTACTGTTTTTTGAACGCTGAGTTTGTATTTTCAAATTTTAAATTCTAAATTTGACTAAAACAAAATCTAACATATATTTAAACTTTAAATTTTAATATCTGTTTAGAAAAGGATAAAAAGAATTTCAAGAGTCTAATTTAAAAACAAAAAATTTACAATTTTTTGAAAGATCGGTTTGTATTTTCAAAATTCAAATTCTAAATTTAACTCAAATAAAAACTAACTAGTTTAAACTTTAAATTTTAATATCTGTTTAAAATGGATTTCAAGCGTCTAATTTAAAAACAAAATATTTACATTTTTTGAATGCTTGATTTGTATTTTTAAAATTTAAATTCTAAATATGACTAAAAAAAACTAATTTAAATTTTAATACCTGTTTGAAAAGGATAAAAAGAATTTCAAGCGTCTAATTTAAAAACAAAATATTTACTATTTTTTTACGCTTGATTTGTATTTTTAAAATTTAAATTCTAAATTTAAATCAAACAAAAACAAACAAATTTAAATTTTCAATTTTAATATCTGTTTAAAAGGATAAAAAGAATTTTGAGCGTCTAATTTAAAAATAAAATATTTACTATTTCTTTAATGCCTGGTTTGTATTTTCAAAATTTAAATTCTAAATTTGACTCAAACAGAATCTAACTAATTTAAATTTTAAATTTTAACATCAGTTTAAAAAGGATAAGATGGATGTCGAGCGTCTAATTTAAAAACAAAAAATTTTCTATTTTTTGAACGCTTGGTTTGTATTTTTAAAATTTAAAATCTAAAATCTAAAATTGACTCAAGCAAAAACTAACAAATTTAAACTTTAAATTTTAATATCTGTTTAAAAAGGATAAAAAGAATTTCTAGCGTCTAATTTAAAAACAAAAAAAAAGTTACTTTTTTTTGAACTCTGGGTTTGTATTTTTAAAATTTAAATTCTAAATTTGACTAAAAAAAACTAGCTAATTTAAACTTTAAATTTGACTCACTATAAATTATTTTTCTTATTGTGGCAAGGAAAAAAATAAATCATTGTCAAAAAATATAGCCATATAACTCTTAACAATTTATACCACATTGTTTTGGAAAGATCTAATATTAACAATTTATAATGAGTCAAATTTATTTCACACCCTTTTCTTTCTCTACGTTTTCAACAAACTTATTTCTCAACAATAACATTTCATATAAATTTGACTCAAACCATTTCAAATTTAATCTATAAATTTTAATATCTGTTTAAAAAAGATAAAAAGTATTTCGAGCGTCTAATTTAAAAACAAAAATTTACTATTTTTTGAACACTTGGTTTGTATTTTTAAAATTTAAATTCTAAATTGAATAAAAAAACTAACTAATATAAACTTTAAATTTTAATATCTATTTAAAAAGGATAAAAAGGATTTCGAGCGTCTAATTTAAAAACAAAATATTTACTATTTTTTGAAGGCTTGGTTTATATTTTTAAAATTTAAATTCTAAGACTCAAATAAAAACTAACTAATTTAAACTTTAAATTTGACTCACTATAAATTATCTTCCTCATTGTGGCAAGGAAAAAAAACAAATCATTGTCAGAAAATTTAAAAATATAATTCTTAACAACTTATATCACATTATTTCGGAAAAACCTAACGATGTTACTTGGTTCTTTAAACAATGGTATATTTTATAATGCATTGAAAAAGTTACTCTAACGACACGAATCGTTGCAAAAAATAATTATTTATTATTATTTTAGATCTGTTATAATAAATGAAAGTCAATCTCTGAGATAAAATATAAAAACCTAAATGCAACCATAAGAACATTTTTTGTGGATAAATTTAAAAAACTATTAAATGCTGATAGTTACAGATGGCAAACTCGGTTCAGCCAGAAGGAGCGACCCACCAACTTATTTTTATAATTAAATTAAAATTCCACTATTATTCTTTTATAATTAAATTCCTAAATCTATTTCCAATTTTTGTAAATACAAATTTTTAAAATTTCAAATACTAACGACACAAATCCTTGCAAAAAATAAATATTTATTATTTAAATGTGATTAAATTTATATTTGAAAAACTATTAAATTTTTTTTTGGTTAAATATAAAAATATATTACATGATAGTAAATACAAATTTTTAAATTTTCAAATACTAACGACACAAATCCTTGCAAAAAATAACTATTTATTATTATTTTTAAATGTGATTGTAATAAATGAAAGTTCATATTTGAGATAAAATATAAAAACATAAACGCGGCTTTAAGAACTTTTTTTTGGATAAATATAAAAGCATATTACGTGCTGATAGTTAGAGGTGGTAAACTGAGCTCGGCCCAGAGGGCTGACCCACCAACTTATTTTGGTAAATAAATTAAAATTTCATACTTCATCTTTAATAATTATATTTCTAAATCTGATTTCAATTTTTGTAAATACAAATTTTTACAATTCAAAATACTAAGGACACAAATCCTTGCAAAAAAATAATTATTTATTATTATTTTGTAATTCTGATTGTTATAAATGAATATCCATCTCTGAGATAAAATATAAAAACATTGATGCAACTATAAGAAATTTTAGAGGTTGCAAACTGGATTCAGTTATAATTTAAATTAAAATTTCTTCTTCAGTTATAATTAAATTTCTATTTCTTATTTTGATTTTTGTACTATTGATGTTTTTTAAAATTTAAAATATTTAATAATTATTTTAATTTTTGTCCAAAACAAATGGAAGAAGTTTTTGTTTTAACCGATGTTATTATTAAACTTACAATCAACAAAATTAGCCATGATATTGAATTGTGGAGTAATACCAGCCAATTCTTTTGAAAGTAAAACAAATGAATTGAATATATATACTTAAAATCAAAGTAAAATTACACTTATAGTCATATTTAATTTTTTTTAAATTATATGTGACTTTAAAATATAAATTAGACATAACTTATTATTTTTAAATATAAAAATCTATTACATGCTGATATAAAATGTTGATAATTAGAGGTGGTAAAATGGGACCTGGAGGGCCAGCCCACCCTGCCCGCCAACACATTTTTTTTATATTTACTGTCTGAAAAATCTATCTTTTTATGGCTGATCATTAGATTATATTGTTGTAAATACTTCAAAAACAAGCATCTAAACTAACACTATTCAGATTAAATATGATGCATTAAATATATGTTTATATATAGGGTGTAAATGGGTCAGGCTAGGCCGGGCTTTGGCCTTCTTGGTCTAAGCCTACGTAAAAAAATATTCAGCCTATCTCGCATATTGGCTTGCTAAAGGCTTTATTTATGGGTCAAGCCTGGTCTATTATCAAAAATTAGAGAGTCTGATATGGCCTACAAGGCCTCCCTAGTGATATATTTTTAAATATTTTAAAAATGTTTTTGGCAATTTTTAAGATATTCGCTTGACATTACAAGTCATGAACGTGTTCATAAATTGCTGCATTTTTTTACACGAGATATAAATCTCACTAGTGAGCATTAAAATTTTTACAATAGTAAAAAAAATAACTATAAAAATATACTGAGCAAAGTTTCATTCATGCATGCACTAGTACTTCTCATAAGAAATAAAAAATGACAAACAAGAAAGAGTCAACATAATACCTCAGCTCTATAATGTATATCAGAGAAGAATAGAGTCAAAGAAATGGGGAAAATAAGAAAAATACAATTACTAGGTCAACCAAAGCTGAAATAAAGTCTACAAGAGAATGTCAGTCATTGAAATATCTTTAAACCCATGATATGATAATGCAACTGCTAATCTGCCTAAGTTTAACTGCTAATATTATACTACTAGCTCACACTAAGCACAATGTTGGATTTTCACCAAACTGATTTAGGGTTGTACTGATTGCCACCTAAAATAAATATATTATTTTATTTTATTTTTAAAAATTAAATAGGCCAGCCTACAAGGCTTTAAGCCTACTTTACTTTTCAACGTATGCCGGGCTTTACACCCCTAGTACTAATGTTATCAACAACATGCTCAAACTCATTTTAAGACGCTACGACAAAAATATATATTTCCTTTGTTTTTATTTTTGAAGAAAAAATAATATATTTCTGAATGCAAAATGAAAGTGCAATTCACAAATAATTAGTTAAAGGTCTCGGTTTGAGCACGAGAATGTAAAAAATTAGATCCAAGAATTCCCAAATAGGTCAACCTTTCGACCGCTACTGAATCCATGTTAGATAAATTATTTTTAGTAAGAGTTCGATAGTGTTCGAATTGGACAACTTAAGTTTTGATCAACCGACCTAAATTGTTGGTTTAGATATGATGAATGGTTAAATGGCCTCCAACCTGCTACATTCAATTAACCGCTCATATGAATGTAACTAGTTTATTACCCGTGTCGATGCATGGGGGAAAAAATCGATTTGTTTGTCTTGTAAAAGTTTCCATAAATTTAAAATTAATACTATGAATAATATTTTTTTGGTTAAAATATAAGAGCATGATGTAGGAATAAACAAAAAAGATATATCTTTCTTCAAACTCTAATTAAATAACGATGCTGAGCTGCACTATAAAACATATTGACATACGCAGGTAACAAAACATGTATTATTAACATGATGATGATAAAATAAAAAAGATTAAGTAATAAAGACTTAATTAAAATTCAAAATATCGAAGTGATTTGCAACTTAATATAATGTATTTGTAATAAAAAAAATTCAAATGTTGTGCTTGACATCAAGCTAATAAGAAAGATGTGTAACAGTTTATCGAAAAAGAAGAAGAAAGATGCGTAACATATACTTGCAAAAGTGATAAAACTCATTCCGCGATTCACTTTTGATGTTTCCTCCTGTTAGAAATGAATGATAATATTCTATAAATAAAAGTGTGGAAAAAGAAACATGAATTTGAGAGTAAAAAATAATTAATTATTATAGCAATACATACATATCATGATTAAGGATACTTTTTGTAACACGACCATTGACATCAAGTATCCATATCACCAATCAAGCAAAATTAAAACAGAAAGTAGCAATCGACAAAGGCTTAATTAAAATATAAAATAGGGAAGGGATTTGCAACCTAATATCATATGTCTGTAATAGAGTCCAGGCATAATAAAAATAAACACGCAACATGTGATCAACAAAATATCTAAATGTTGTGCTTGACATGAAGGTAAATTGAAAGACGCCGAACCTATACTTTGAAAAATTATAAAACCCACTCTGTGATGCACTCTTGATGCTTCCCCCTCTTTGAAATGAATCATAAATAATCTATGAATGAAAAAAAACATGAATTTGTGAGTACAAATCAAAATTGTTATAACAATACATCAATTTATTGTGCATGAAATAATCTAAATGTTTGTGCAAAAATGGTAGCTAACAACGTACCTATTGTGCATAAAATACTAATCATGCTCGGTCATAACAAATTAGCAGTGATGAATCGATACTGATGCATGACAATAAAAAAAAAATAGCAGTTAAAAAATACCGAACGCCGAACCAAATGGCAAGAAAGATAAGTAAAAGAGACTCAAATAATAAAAAAAAAATTGTCTTTGCTTGTACCAAACAAAGATGTTATCTCTTTGAAGACAGAACCGAACAT
The DNA here is from genome assembly GCA_032173675.1 of Gastrolobium villosum. Lineage (NCBI taxonomy): Eukaryota > Viridiplantae > Streptophyta > Magnoliopsida > Fabales > Fabaceae > Gastrolobium > Gastrolobium villosum. The sequence goes on along the minus strand of JAVKPL010011804.1, from coordinate 25,673 downwards.
ACTATAGTAGTCTTTGAAATACTTCCTTGTAAACTATATTAAGGGTACTATTTGTAACCCAACCATTTTCATCAAGTATCAATATCTTCAATTCATGCTTACTCTTTACTCTAGACAGTGCCATATATAATTGCCCATGAGTGAAGACAGGCTTAGGGAGATAAATTGCAACATGTGAAAGTGATTGTCCTTGACTCTTATTGATAGTCATGGCAAATGATACAATCAGGGGGAATTGTCTTCTTTGGAAATTTATAGGAAATGTATGACTCGATGGGCTCATCGTCATTCTAGGGATTAACATAGATTCCCCTATATTGTATTTAAGATCAGGAATCCCCGAGCATGATAATGTATTTAAGATCTCAGGGGTGATTTCATCATCCTCAACGGAGGAAGTCGCACCTTGCTTAAGAATTTTATCCAAACTCAAAAAAGTCCTTTCTTCACCAGGAATCATAGACATTAGGTGCTCGTTTAGCATAGCAACATCAGACAATTTAGGAGTTAGAATAGCACGTTCTCTAAAGATGGTCTGATCCAAAATATTATCCAAGAGATTCAGGTAAACAAAATTAACCATATCCGACAGCGGATCTTCCGATTCTCTAATCAACAATTCATCTGGAATTGTTATAATAGATTCTCCGTCAACATCATCTCCAAGATCACCATTCCCAACTTTAAGTAGCCACTCAGAAAATTCTTTTATTTCCTTCAAATTGTGAGCGCTACTTCCAAAATTTAGACGCATGTTCTTGGTCAAAGTTAATAAATGACAATGGGACCATAGATGAGAAGAATTTATGGTTGCATGAACTATCTCTTGTCTGCTGCCATGAGGAATGACAGGTAATATTTGCCGAAAGCTTGGTTGTTAGACAGGAAGTTTTTATTTGTAACAGCAAATATAAAATATAAAATTATAATTAAGACCTCCATTGATAGAAGACGTGTTTCACACATTGAAATTGTTTATATAAATATCTATAACAGAAAGAAAAAATTATTGAAAATAACAAAGACATTTGAATACAAATAATTTTTTTTCATGTATTATATTAAGCAAATGAGCACCATTTTCACTATAAGTAGCAGACTATAAAAAAAATACTCTGTAAAAAATAAAAAATAAATTGGCACATTGGAATCATCTATATCCATATCTGTAACACAAAGGAAAACGTAATGAAAAACTCAAAAAAAAGAGCCAACACGAACAATAATTTGTGATTAAATATTTGAAAATTGAAAATCAATACAAAGACCTTCAGCGATAGAGGTAATATTTGGCACACTGGAGTCATTGATATCAGTATTTGTAACACAAAGCAAAAGGTAACGAAAATAACAAAAGACATTTTAATATAAATAAATTTTTTCCTTGCGTATTTAATTAAGCAAATGCGCACCATTTTGAGTATAAGTCGCAAGCAACTGTTCTCCAAGATGCTCTGTAAAAAATAGAAAAATTGGCACATTGGAATCATCTATATCCATATCTGTAACACAAAGGAAAACGTAATGAAAAAAACAAAAAAGATAGCCCAACACGAACAATAATTTGTGATTAAATATTTGAAAATTTAGAATCGATAGAAAGACCTTCAGCGATAGAGGTAATATTTGGCACACTGGAGTCACTGATATCAGAATCTATAACACAAAGCAAAAGGTAACGAAAATAACAAAAGACATTCTAATATAAATAAATTTATTCCCTACGTATTTAATTAAGCAAATGCGCACCAGTATAAGTCGCAAACAACTGTTCTCCAAGATGCTCTGTAAAAAATAAAATAAAAATCATTGAGTATAACATTTATCATTCAAACCTTTAATTTGCAATCAAAAAATAGCAAAATGAAAATAATTAAATTAAAGAAAAAATAGCGGTCAAAATAATTCATTCACGTTTATAATTTAATTGTTTCAATTCGTATAAATGCATTTGTGCGTGCATTTTAAAATCCCAATACAAACAGTGACAGGTGTTTAAACTCACTTCATTGATCCAAATCAGCTGAAGTCGTACTTGTACCGTTATCATATGGGGAACTATATTGTCACAGATAAAAAAATGGAGAGGCATTAATGAATTTATATGACGTCGATGAAGGAGGTGCATATAATAATATTTAATTACAACATAGTGTTCCCAAGAAAATATTAACAGGTATAATCATACCGTGATATACAGTTTTCATCACATAATGCAGTAACTGTTGAAAGCACTGAATTCTCACCGTTCACATCAATTCCTATATGAAAAACTCCAGTGCGGAATAAATTATACAGTCGAATTAATGGCACGTCAAAAAATAGTTAATACATTACATATATTATCCTCTTATAATTCATGGTTATAGTAAAATCAATCAAAGACGAATTACCTGTCAAGTCAAGCATCTTTGGTATATCGTTTAACTTGACATATTGCTTAGAAGTTTTCTTTTGGACCATGATACCTTTCCGCCTTGATCTAGCATTTTTTCTTTCTAAGAAATAAAAATAAAAATAAAATAAAATGGCAACCACTATAAATTTTACATTTTATTTCACAAAATGAAAATAACGTGTGTTGTAGGAAATGCGTATTTTATTGAAAAAATCACCTTGTGTGGGATGAGAATGAAGACAGTCTTTAGCAATTGAGGAAGAAATATTGGATATAGTCTAGTTTGTGTTTGCGTAAGTGCTGATTAGTTTAAAAAATATATATTATACAACATATGAAGCAGTTATAAAAATGCAATGTATGTGAAATTTAAACGATCAAACAACAGACGTCAATTACCTGCCAACGGATGAGGGAGTCAATGGAGATAGATTTTCTACATAATACAGACAATGTAAATTAGATGCCAACATTATAATGCCAAGTTTCTTAAGGATAGTAATCTAATTAAAGTTAGCAGTTGAATAAGAGAAGGGATTACAGTTCGCAAGGGAGTGCTGAAATAATAATAAAACTCATATGTTGTTGTACAACAATTCGAATAGGAGAATGTATTTATAAAAGAAAATAGGGTACAAAGAAAAGCAGACATTGAAGTTAATTTTCTTTCACGTAATCTTAGTTATATCATGAAGAGAGCACCTGTTGCAGCTAAACTCACTCCGTTTACTGGTCATTTGAGAAAGGCTGTATGTTTAAAAAAGATTAAAAAAAAGTCATAACAACAAACCAGACATAAAAGTTAAGAAATCAAGGATTATTAATCATTGATGAATGAGATAACCCAAGCAATAATCTTACCTGGCAATGGTGGAGGCAGAAAATGGAGTAAGATTTTCTACAGAAAAATTGACAAAGTCAGTTAGATAAGAACACAAATAATCGAAGTTTATTAAGGAAAGCCTTTGTACGTACCATTCAAAGGAAACGCTTCAATGAAGTTTGGCTGGTAGGAATTAGATATGATTTTATTATAATCACAATCGCGTGTCATGCTATGCGCAGTACCATCTGGGCACAATACAAAAACCAAAAAAATAATAAATCAAACTTCCAATACTATAACGTTCCTAAAGCTGTCAAAATGGTATAAAAGAGTAACAAACCGTTTGTAATATTATGCAGTCATTGTTTGTTGGAGCTCATATCATTCTGTATATTGCTTACCTTTGAAATTCTACATGTTTTATGAAATCAACAATAACAAATTTCACTAAAGATGTTCTGCAGTGAAATTAAAAAAATCAGCCAACTGTGAATGACATAAATGATGAAATAAAATTACCCGCCATCGGTAGAGGGAGAAAACCCCAAAAGATGTTCTACACAGTCATGAGTAAAATGAATTAGTTGTGAAAATGAGAATTGATTGTCTGTTGCAAGGCTAGAAATCGTCATTACCAGTCAACCGAGATGATTCACTCTGACCTATGTTTCTTCTTTTCCTTGAAGGAGTATGTAATTCTGATTCGTCTTTGCTCATTTTGATATCGTCTTTGTAGCAGTGTGGTCTTCAAATGATATGTTCCCAATTTTTTAGCTTGATACTTGCTGCAAGAAATGTAAGATGAAACAAACGTTCAGATATGTGTTGGCAGTGGGAATATGAAAAGACAGTCTAGAGACTTATCAATTAAAGAAAAAACATTATCATATGTAAAATGAAAAGACGACAACTAACTACTGAGCGGGAAACACTAAATGGTAATATTTTATTATCATAAAGAAATAAAAAATAAAAAATATGGTTTTTTTTATTTATTTATTTTTATAATTATATATATAATTTACAATTAATATAATTTATTTTAATTTTAATATATAAAATCACACAAAGAGATAGAGTCTCGGTGTCTGTTGTCAAACTTCAGCTCCCAGTATCTCTTTCAACTTGTATCAAAGAATTTCACCACTTCTTTTCTCCTTGCCTTCTTCTTTGTAGGATTACGCCTCTTTTGAAGCGTCCTTATCTCTTTGACATCATCTTTTAAATTTTGAGGAAGATCCTTCACTTCCACTTTTGGGGTTCCATATTCTTTGGCATCATCTTTTAGATTTTTAGGAAACTCAACCGCTACATCTTTTTCTTCCTTTAAGACTTCAAGACTAAAACAATCATCTTTGTGAAAAGACTGTTTTAAAGAATCAAAGACATGGATAGTAACGGTTTCATCATTCATTCTTAGCTCGAGCTTCCCGCTTTCAACATCAATCAGTGCACGAGATGTAGCTAAGAAAGGTCTACCCAGCAAAAGAGGCATCTCAGCTCCCTCTTCCATGTCCAATACCACAAAATCAACAGGGAAGATGAACTTGTCCACCTTCACAAGAACATCTTCTATTATTCCTCTAGGCTTCCTTACAGACTTATCAACAAGTTGAAGAGATACCAAAGTGGGCTTCAATTCAGTAATCCCCAGAGATTTATAAACAGACAAGGGCATTAGATTTATACTTGCCCCAAGATCACACAAAGCTCTACCAATTTTTGTGTTCCCGATTTCAATAGGAATATTGAAGCTCCCTGGATCATGGCGCTTAGGCGGGAACTTCTTTGTAATAATAGCACTACACTCCTCAGTGAGTGTCATCGTTTGGCACTCCTGTAATTTATGCTTCCTTGACAACAAGTCCTTCATGAACTTTGCATAATTTGGCATGCCAGCCAAGGCTTCAGCAAAAGGGATATTTATATGCAACTTCTTGAAGATATCAAGAAATTTGTCATATTGTTGCTTCTGAGCATCCTTCTTGAGTCTTTCAGGATAAGGTGCTATGGCCCGCATATATTTAGGATTAAGCTCAAACTTCTTCTTTTCAGCAATAATAGGGGACTCTTTTTCTTCATCTTTTTGGGGAGGTGTCTTATCTTCAGAAGTAATCTCCTCTTCTTTTTCTGGCTCCTCAACCGCCTTAAGCTTTTCATTAGCTTTCACCCTTGTACTTTGCTTTTCTGGAGCTGCTACCACCATACCACTTCTAGTTGTGACAAACATACAATCCTCCTTAGGATTTGCAACTGTGTTACTAGAGGAAGTGCCTGGAGTTCTATCAGTAACTTGCTTAGCCAGCTGGCCAATTTGACTCTCCAAATTCCTGATAGAAGCACTTATGTTTTTAGTATTGGCTCTAGTCTCTTCCATGAAGGCATTGGGGTGTTGAGCCATTTGTCCAACTAACCTCTCCAAATCAGAAGGTTCCTTAGCTTGGACTGGTGGAGGCTGCAAGTAGTTGTTGGAATTATAATCAAGACCTGTGTCTTGACCTCTCCTCTGAAAATTGCTACTTCCAGAAGGGAAATTCTGATTCCTCGAAATGTTTCATGGTTGAGACCTTTGCTCGTACCATACGCCATTCATCTACACTTGTTGAGGAGAGTCAGAAGATAATAAAGATGAGCGTTCATTGGATTCATGCTCACCCTTGTAGTATTCACAAACCATAGCTGTGGCTTGGAAATTAGAGAGTTGCATCTTATCTAACCTTGAGGTTAGATTTGCTAATTGTTGTGATAATAACTTATTCTCAGCCAGAACCACATCATTGTTATCTAGGTGCAGAATTCCCCTCTTAGGCTTAGCTGTTAAACCTTCATTTTCATTGGCAGCCATTCTTTCTATCAACTCAAGAGTCTCATTTGCTCTCAAGGATTTGATGCTACCACCTGCTGCACCATTAAGCACCATCCGAACTTCAGGTTTACACCCGTTGAAAAAAATTCGGACCTGATCACCATTAGTCATGGGGTAATGAGGACATCTCTTCTTTAGATCTTTGAAGCGGTTCCATGCTGCACACATAGTTTCACCCTCAGCTTGAGTGAAATTGGTGATATCATTCACCATCTAGTTAAATCTTTCCATGGAAAAGAACTCAGCAAAGAACTTGTTTGATAGACTCTCCCATGACGGAATACTTCTTGCTGGCTGCCTTTCCAACCAATTCAAGGCTTTCCCCTTAAGAGCAAAGGGAAACAATCTCAGCCTGACTGCATCATTGGACACCTGGGGGTGTTTAGTGGAGTCACAAATCATCAGAAATCTGTCAATGAACCTGTGAGGGTCCTCATCAGCCTCTCCACCAAGCTGAGCTTGCTCTACCAACTGAATATTGGAAGACTTGAGCTCCCAATGGTTGTTGCCCACTTCTGGATGAACAATGCTTGAATTTGGTCTGTTGAATGATGGTGTAAGAATTGTATCCATGAGCAGATTTTCCACTTCATCATTGTTTCCAGCCATTGTTTGTGCTTCTTCAAACAGAATTCCTAACTCGTTGAATGCAAGCTTCTTCCGAGCAAGTTTTCTGTTCCTCTTTTCTGCTCTAGTGATTTCCAAATTAAGTGGAAATTCTGGGAGTGTACCTCGCATACAACTCAGAAAAGAGATCAGTAGCACTGTTCAAATAAAAATAAAAATAACAATAAAATATAAAATGAAATTATATAAAAAAATATTCACAAATATTCACAAATCCAATCCTAAAGATCAAGATTATATGATATCAGAAACGCCAATCCCCGGCAACGGCGCCAAAAACTTGATGCTCTCCGGCAAGTATACCGATCGCACAAGTAATAAAGTGATAAATAAAGTTCGTCTCCACATGGATTGAGATCTAATATCAATTAAACTTTTTCTCAAAGAATGGAAGAATTCAAATAGGGTTGTGACAAATATTGTCAAATTGATGGAAATTGAAATCTGAAAATAAAAGACTTATTTTTGTATTTTTTTTTTGAGAAATAAAACAACAAAAATGAGAAGTGATTTGTAAAAAGGATAAGAAAAGCATTGTAGCCAGGATTCATTCACCAAATGATCCCCGCTTTTTACTCCGGATTGATTTACAATAATTATCTATATAATCACTCAGATAAATTATCATCTAAAAAAGATTTAATAGTTAAACTTCAATTCCTTGCAGGGTTAACCCTTTAATCCCATGAGGAACCCCAATTCCTTGCAATGTTTCTCATGAGATCAAGCAATGAGCGTGATAATTTAAGCATCTGCAATCAGATAAACGTCTATTCCTAGCACGCATACAGATCGTTATCTTACCCCCTTTCGAGATCAAAACCCCAATATTCCTATCTAGGGTTTTGATCCTCAGAATATCCCCAACTATCAGATTGATCAATTCTAATAAAGAAGATATCAAATTCGCGCGGGGTAATGATAAAGATAATTATATAAATCAAAAACCATAAACCAATCCTTCGTGTCAAGGGTTCACATATGGATCATGACCCTGACTACAATAAAGAGAATCAGCCAACCATGGACATGACTGATCTCCAAAGATTCAACATAAACTAAATACAAAAAAGAAGAAAAAGAAGATGAACAAAATCTTCAGCGCAGCCGTCAGTGCTCTTTTCAAAAATTTCATATCTGCTAGGGTTGTGGCTAAGAGGGTCCTTTTATACGCAATTTTTTCTTCTTCCAAAAATACCCTCCAAAAACACGGTAAACCTTCCCCGCAAACCGGCGCCAGTTGGCACCGGGTTGGCGCAAGTTTGCGCTGCGCCACTGCCTGATTGCAAAAGTCGAAACATCTTCTACGTAAAGTGGGGCCACTTAGCGCCACCCTTTTAACAAAGTGGCGCAACATGGTGTGGAGTTGCTTGGACTTTGGCGCCACTTAGCATGGATTTGGTGCTAAGTGGCGCCACTTTTTATTTTTCCAAAAAGGTGGCGCTGTCTTGCTTCAATGTGGCGCCAGTTGGCGCCACTTGCAGGTCTCCGTGTAGAGTTCGTAAACTGGCGCGGGTTTGCGCCAGTGTGGTGCTGGTTCGCGCCATGCTTCTGGAATTTATACTCCTTTGAACTCGTGTGTAATTGCATCAACAGGCTTTTTATAATTTTCACTTCTTTTTCCTATAAAAACGCAACCAATAGATGAGAAATATTATTAAAAAGAAAGAATCAATATAATTAGCAAATATGTATTTAAGTTGCTCTTTTATGACTCAACTCTTATCAATTTTAACACATTAAACTATACTTGCCAGACGCACGTCACGCTGCAAGAAATATATTTGGCGTCTTCTTTTCAAATCGAGTGGTGGGTCGAAGTGCGTATCATCTCCATCATCACCACCAATAACCTTCACTCGATGCATAAAGGGTTTTGCATTGGTAACCCATTCCAATGGCCCCACCGCAAAATTGGCCAACAAAACACGTTCGTAAACATAGTTTGTTTCAGCAAGTCGATGAAATTCAGATAAACAAACTTAACGTTCGTGATATCCTCAACTGAATGCAAGGAAACCTTTCCGAAAATTAGTAGCAGCATATCCGATGGCAGAGATAGCAGAGACTCGACATTGATGTTCTCTACCTTCATCCGCTTAAGTGATGATGGATCAGCCATGGAACAATTTTAGGATGAACAATGTTAGATGAAGTGTATTTGGAAGATAAGAAGGGAATTAAAATGCAGCAACTGCACAATTTATAATGACAGAACATGAACCAAACGCCAAACGATGAAACTCGACTCTTCATTTTAATGTATTTCGCAAAACGTGCTAAGTCAAAAGACGCATATGTAATTGGATGCGCACGCTCATGGGAATATGGAACGTCGTAGAAGAAAACAGTTTTCAAAAAATATTCAGCGAACCTATGCTATTATGAAAACATTACATTGCAAAATAAAAAAAATAAAAAAGGAAAAAAGAAAAATTAAAACATACAATTAGGAGGTGGAAGAACGGTCGCTCTAATAACTGGTGCGGAGATAGGAGTGAGGTTTGGTGAGTGCTTTGAGACTCTTCACTTCTTTCAATGACAACTCCCATCGTTTTAATGATTTTGGATGATTTTCACAACCACAAATCCTCAAATGACGTTATCATAATGACTTTGAAACAACTTCCCATACATGAGGTGCATTTTTTGAATGACCCAGATATCCTAATGTCTTTTGACTTTCCAATTTCAATCCGTAAAATTAAACCTGAGCCAAATCTAAAATTTAAGTGAACATGATTTATTATTCACTCATCACAATTTTATAGTGAGCCAAATTAAAAAATCAAATTAGTTAGTTTAGATGTTTGCCAAATTCAAAATACAATGAGCCAAGTCTTCAGTAAGCCATATAGATTATGTTTGAGAAACATTTAAAATTTGAATATTAAAAAATATGAGTTAAAACAATTTTTTAGATCGGGTGAATAAATTGATTTTAAATCTTTCACAAAACAGTAAAATTTTTGTTCAAATTTTTAGGTTGAAATTTAAAATCAAACTAGTGTATTACCCGTGCCGATGCACAGGAAAAAAAATCAAAATATTTGCCGTCTGTCATAGTTGGTTAATCGTACTATAAACCTTATACTTATAAAAACCTGTATTGCTATCTTATTTTTTTGCAAGAATTTGTGTCGTTGGCATTTTGAATTTTATAAATTTATATTTACAAAAATTGAAATCTGAATTAGGATTTTAATTATAAAAGAAGAATAGTGAAATTTTAATTTAATTATTAAAACGTGTTAGCAGGAGGAGCGGGAAGGCCCTCTAGGCAAGCCCAGATTGCAACCTTTAACTATTAGTATTTTATGTAAATAATTATTTTTTTGCAAGGATTTGTGTCATTAGTATTTTGAATTTTACAAATTTGTATTTACAAAGATTAAAATCAGATTTAGGAATTTAATTATAAAAGAAGAAAGATGAAATTTTAATTTAATTATAAAAATGTGTTTGTGGGCCGGCCCTTCGGGCCGAGCCGAGTTTGCCTCCTCTAACTATGAGCTTACAATATTTTTTTATATTTATCCACAAAAAAAGGTTCTTATAGTCACATTTAAGTTTTTATATTTTATCTCAGAGATGGTCTTTCATCGATTACAATGAGATTTAAAAAATATTAATAAATAATTATCTTTTTCAAGGATTTGTGTCCTTTGTATTTGAAATTTTACAAATTTGTATATACAAAAATTGAAAGCAGATTTAGGAATTTACTTATAATAGAAGAATAATAAATTTTAATTTAATTATAAAAACATATTGGCGGGTCGGCCCTCCGGGCCAAGCCCAGTTTGCCACATCTAACTATCAACATTTTATATCAACATGTAATAGGTTTTTATATTTATCCACACACAAAAAAAAGATTTTTATAGTTACTTCTAAATTACTATCTATCTATATTTTCTATAGTTGTCTCTAAATCAACTCTTTGATATGTGTGTATTTGTGAAATATATATTAGATGAAGATTTGATAAATATTTGAGTTGAAGATGAATATGGTAATATCAAAATACCATTCATTAGCTTAATTGAATAAGTATAAATAATGATTTCCAAAATGAACATATATATAAGCATATACTTAATGCAAGGTATTTAATCTCAATAATACATCAACTCCACCAATAATATTTAGGTGAAGAATATGAAGAGCAGTACTCGTTGGGTTGGAATCAACTTTAGCATTAAAATAATGATATAGATCAAAACATTGAATGATCATTCTTTTTAATTGAGTAATTATTAAGAATAAATAATTATTTTTTTGCAAGAGTTTGTGTCCTTAGTTTTTGAGATTTTATAAATTTATATTTACAAAAATTGAAATTAGATTTAGGTTTTTAATTATAAAAGAAGAAAGGTGGAATCTTAATTTAATTATAAAAACGTGTTGGAGGGCAGAGCAAGTCAGCCCTCTAAACCGAGCTTAATTTTTCATCTCTAACTGCCAAAATTTTATATAAATAATTATTTTTTTACAAGGATTAGTGTCGTTAGTCTTTGAAATTTCACAAATTTGTATTTACAAAAATTGAAATCAGATTTTTATACCAAAAAAAAATTGAAATCAGATTTAGTAATTTAATTATAAAAGAAGAAAGATAAAATTTCAATTGAATTATAAAAATATATTGGCGGGCCGGCCCTCTGGGCCGAGCCCAGTTTTCCACCTCTAACTGTCAATATTTTATATAAGTAATTATTTATTGTAAGTATTTGTGTTAATTACACTCTTTCAATACAAAAATGAAAGTTTAATTTATTTCTTATGTACTAAATTAAAATTTTTATTTTTATAGTTCTTAAATTTTAATAAATTTCTTTTACAGAATGACAGACGTCATTTTTTATTTATATTTAAAAAATTTTATATTAATTATAAATGTTTTTTATATAACTTTTTTCTATTTTAATATATGATTTTTATATATATTTTTTTAAGGGATATGATCCGTTTAAAATTTTTTTTGCAATTACACTAATGTAGGACCGGTCATACACTGTGTGATTAATGTAGGACCGGTCCTACATAATATAGTTTGTAAACAAAAAAGTTTGTAAATATAACTTGCCCTTTTTTTAATTGGTTATACGTGTACATTTAAAAATTTTATGTTAAATATTTTTTTTAAAAAAATACATGTATATTATCTTAATTGGTTATACATGTATATTTAAAAATTTTATGTTACATTTTTTTTAAAAAAAAATACATGTATATTATTTTAATTTGTTACACATGTATATTTAAAAATTTTATGATAAATATTTTTTTAAAAAATACATGTATATTATTTTAATTTGTTATACACGTATATTTATAATTTTGTTATTTTACAAAAAAAATTAATGTTTATATTTTTTCATGCAGCATTAATATGACTAACAATTATCCATGCAAGAAATAGTGGGATATACAACAAAAGAAAAGTATAGGTCTTTTTACTCATAATATACCACAAAAGAAAAGTAGTGGGACATTAAGTGAGTTGTCTGCCACAAAAAAAAATCTATAAGTTTTTTAATCATTACAAAGTTAAAAATTCAAATCCAAAATCCAAAATTCAAATTTAAATATAAATTCAAAATTTTTATAGTTATTAAAATTTTTTATTTTATTTTATACAGAATGATACATGTAATTTTTTTATTAATTTAACATTTTTATTATTAATTTTACATATTATTCGAAAAAAATAATTTTTTTATCTTTTAATTTATAATTTTTAGATTAGATTTATAAGTGAAAACTCCTGCACCTCAACTCTTTCCTGCAGAAAGGATTATTTTAGTTCATAACACATTTTCCAAATTTTCAGCATATATTAAATGTTCAAATTGTTTTAACAAACAAATGTGAGGCTCTTCCATAGATGAAAATGATTGTTACTTACTATCAATCTTGGTCTCCGGAGCTTTAAACGTTTCTAAAGACACAAAAGAAAGACAAAGTAAGTTAATTTCAGACTTACAGTGCAAAACTCCAAGACAATAGACTTCTATATACAGAATTGCAGATCTTACGAAAATTAAAGCAATTTACTCATATTGCACAAAATAAAAATAATGGATGGAAGAAAATATATGAAGTCCAGCCATAAATGTTGGATTAAGATATAAAAATTTAAATGTTGAATTAAAATATAAAAATACATCAATAGAGTAATGGGGAAGTGACAGGAATTTTACCTCAACTATGGCTGATAACCTTTTTGAGAGCTTCGGGTTAAAATAGCTGGACCAGATTTGTGTCAACAGCAGATTCAATTTGCATATGGGATGTTGCATCGCTGCTTTTATTAGTAGGCTCATACCTTCGGGGCCCTCTCCCTCGCACAACACCCTTTGGTACCTGAGTTTGATTGCCTCTGTTATCATATCCTTTTTCTGTTGCCTCGAACATATCCTCCACGATCAAAGACAGAACGAAGAAGATGATTCTTTGAAGCTGTGTGTTGTAACTGATATTCAGCTATTAAAAAAAAGACGATGAGCAGCAGTAAGAAAATCGCAATGGAGAAAAAAAGATTTTAAAAAGACGACGAACAGCAAAAAAATCACAACGACAAATGATATGGAATGTGGGGAAAAAAGAACAACTAAGAACAGGAAAAAGAAAAAGGATGTGTTTTTGCACTGATATGGAATCTGAAAAAAAAAAACACGAAGAACAGAAGAAAGAAGAAGAATGTGATTTTGCAATTCATGGAACAATGAGAAGGCGTTTATATTAATTGAGTTCAGGCGTCTATATTAGTTAGGATCAATGAGAGAGAAACATTTTTAAATTACGTGATTCAAAATTAAAGAAACATTTTTAAATTTCAAATTTTGAAATCTTGAAATTGTAAGAGCATTTAAAACTATTTATTGAGTTGTCTGCCACCAATACCCAGAAGCAATCCTGACCATTGTTTTAAAGTAACAAATCTTGTCCATTGATTTGCTTTTGAAAAATCATTTTATTTTTGAATTTTATTTATTCTGCGATTTACCATTTTAGGAAACTTTTTTTTAAAAATTATAGTGTCAACACACCACTCGGATTGAACCACAGATTGACACATCAGCAAGGTTTCCACAAAATGGAATTCCTTTATAATATAAGATTTATAACAAATCCTAACCATTGACTAAAATTAAGAAAATATTGTCCATCGATCACATTAATCCAAATTCGAATTTGTTTTATATAACCCAAATTAGATGTTTTTAGTAGTTATAAATGAGATTTTTAAGGAAAAAAACAGTCATTTTTTGAATTCTACTAAATCAAGGTTAATAAAAAATTCAAATTTTAAAATGTGAAAATAAGAAACAAAAGTTTTGATCAAATTAATTTTTTTTATGCATTTAAATTGTAGGTTGGGTTATTTCGAGTAAATAGAATTTTTTTTCTTCAAAAAATGTGATTTTTTGAATTAAACTGAATAAAGGTTAAAAAAAACACAAAACGATTAGAATTTATATCAACATCAGTTAAAAAAAACAAAGATGTCAACAAAAGAAATATTTGAATTCAAATTAAAAAATTCAAGTTAAAATTTGTAGCTTGGGATGTTATGATGAGTACGGAATTTTTGTTTATTTGGAAAACAAAAGAAATATTTGAATTCTAGTGAATAAGGTTAATAAAAATCCAGAATTCTATGCCATATATAAACAATTAAGGATTTAACTGCAAAAAACAGCGCTGACGAATACATCAATAAACACCACATAACATTTTGATTTTGTTGAACTCAACATAGCAAAACATTACAAAATGATTATAATATTTAATAAACGTCATTTAAAAAAAAGATGTCAACACTTAAAAATGTAACTTCAACAAAAAAACATCAATTAAACATTTTGTTGCAATAAACATCATGTCCCAAGACGCAAAATAACACTTTTCAGTCACAGTAGCCCAATCTACGGCGTATTCTCATCTGCTTATGCATCAAATCTATTTTAAAAAAATAAAGAAAAAAATCAATTATCACTGTTTTCACTATGCGTAAGAAAATATATATATATACCACTAAATTAAAAATAAAAAAAATTATAAAATACGTAACTCTTTTTCAGACTTTATTTTCTTCGCCATCCGAACAGCTGAAAATTTAAATTCTCCAGCAATGGAATCATGAGAATTGAGCACAGGTGTCAACATCGTCAGAGAGATATCACCAACGTCAGCACTATCACAGGTCTGACTCTCAACGTCCTGTTTTTTTTCACATAAAAAAAGGTATGTCAAATATTATTTTTTTCATAACATGAATCTAAATCCAAATAATAGGTTACCGCAGCCTTTTCTGGTTCCGACGAAACAACTTCATTTTCGCGTGCATTATCGAAATTTGCTTCATCCTGTGATATACAACAACCAACAACAGTCAACAAAATGAATAAGAAAAATGGTTATCCAAAAGAAATATATAAGCAGCATACATTTGGATCTATAAGAGACTTAATGAACGGTGAGATTATGTCTTCGCTGATACAAATTTTAGAAACTTGATATTTGGGCTCACTATATGAGTTCAAATCATTTTGCTTCACATTTATCTTGAACAACATTGACCTCTCATTCAGAACATTTAACTCATTTGGAAATTGATCCAAATCGGCACCCTAAAAAAAATAAGGAAAAGGGGGGGAAAAAATTAAACCGAAAAAAAGAATAACAAATACAGCGCAAACAGAGTGCACACAACGACAAAAAATACAGGTTAACTATTACACAACAATTATAATACAAACCCTCTTGAAATGCAGCTCGCGCAATTCACCAGCACTCATTCCCAACAAAGACACACAGTCACGATCAAACAGAAGAAATGATGTGGAATCTGTGTTATCCACAACTCTGACCTGAACACTAAATCTGGAGTTTTTCGAAATTGTATATCAGCAACGTACATGAATGATATGGATTAAAGACGGTTAATAAACAAAGAACAATATTTTACCTCAGATAATAATCTTCCCAATATTTTTGGCAGTTCTTACAATACCACTTTTCAAAATCCTCACAAACGGAAAATGGACATTTTTTTGCATGACTTGTACCACCAGTTATATTTGCTCTCAATTGCTTTTATAGTCCCGTACGTGATGCACGTAGTAACCTTAAATATAGCCATTACAGGTAAACATGAAACATCATCCATACAGACTTGGCATAATTCAAGAAAAGAAAAAATAAAAATTCAACATTTACCTCAACACAAAGTTTCACATCACTGATAGACTTCTTTTCAGTCTCCCTAAGAAAATCATTTTCGAAAGAATAGGACAACTGAGTAGACAACTGAGTCATCCTCAAACTACTTTCCACACCATCAGTCGAAAGACTATAAAGAAAAAATTCATAATTCCATAAATACAAAAAATCATAAAACCATTAATGAATAACCGAATAAATGAGTTGAAGAAAAAATGAACACACCATTTTTTGAACTCAACGATCTTTGGCACTTTCGAATCCATGACAATCCTTGTTGTATATTTTGTATTTGTTATCTCGACCTTACCTATCGAGTTAAAATATTAGATAAAAACCAAATATAGAAGCCAAAAATAATTAAAATAATGTGAATAAAAACTTATTATAGAAGCCAAAATTAAAACAATGTTTCGTCTGGAAAGAACATACCCTTAAAACATTTAATCCTTCCCAGTTGGACTATCAGGACGTTATGAGGATTATCGTTGTTTGCCAAAAAAGATTGCACCTCATCCACATAATGCTCTCACAAAGTGCACTCCAGCTTATGACCCCTACACGTGAGTTGCAGCAAGCACAACGTTAATACACGAAAAATACAAGCTAACAGAGCTCGACAAAAATAATGTATTTAACTAAATTTTTTTAAATACCTCAGGTTGTCAAGCTCCAACACCACCATTTTCGTCTTCCTACCAGAAACCACACGATCACAAACCTCCCCAATTCCTGAGATTAAACCAATGACGTCAACAAAAAAAAAGGCAGCAAAGAGTTCGTGAACAAAAAATCAGCAATAATTAAAAACAAAGAGTTTTTCCTCTCTTTTTTGTGCCATATCTAGTCGTCTGTTTACTTGATTTTTAAAAGCAGACCCTAAATGTTCATATCAACTGAACAAATGTTAAGAAAATATACAATTTTTTTACTCTAAGTATACAAAAAAATGAAATTTAACTCCAAGAATACATGATTAGAAACAAAGAGTTTTTTTCCTTTTTTTTGTGCTATATCTGGTTGTCTGTTTACTTGATTTTTTAAAAGCAGAGCCTATAAAAAAGAGTTTAAAAAAATATACAAAACGTGGAATGGAGATGAACAGAAGAAAACACATTCATTCAATTAACTGAAACATTCCAAATCACATAATAACATCACAATGAAACATAAGAAACCATAATCAACAACTGAATAAATGATAGTCGGAGATTAAACCAATGACGTCTACAAAAAAAAAGGGCAGGAAAGAGTTTGTGAAAAAAAAAATCTGCAATAATTAAAAAATGGATAACAGTAAGGAAGAATTTATTACCAACTAAATAAGGAAAGTCAGACGTTTCTTTCTCAATGATGTTATAATCAACAAAATCAAATTCACTAGCAGAAATATCAGAAGCAACAATCGATTTAACATCAATTCTCAAGTTGAAAGACAAACGATACTGATGCTTGGTTGGCCTGAACACATCGCTATTGAATCCAACTCCAATTTTTTTTATAAAATAGCACTCTCCTTCGTGGATTTTCTTCCGCAACTGCAAGGAACCTTTGACAGTGGCGTGGATCCTACCACCCTACAAAAGAATGCACCCAACTTATGTCAACAACGTTAATTAAAATGATCAGAACAAAGATGGAAGATTTTTAAAACACAGACCACAACCTGTTCATCCAATAAAACCATTTCAACATTGTCCTCAAAATCTTTACGTTAAAAGTTAGGAACTTTCCAAGCTCGAACCACCTTCACTTAATCCTCCGGTCCTCCTTGGCAGGATTGACATCCTTCAGAAAATCATATTTTGAAAACATATTTTTTTTAAGACAAAAAAACAGAGAAGCAAGAACCGATGTTGAGGAAGAACGCATGTATCAGCTGATATCTGGCAGCAGCAGCAGCAAAAAATGAAAATATAAGGAGAATGAACAAAAACGTCTCCAAGCGATGGTATAGAATACAAAGCACATGTATTTTTTTTAATTATTTAACAAAACCAATGCATAAAGTAGCTCATCATTAAATGAGTTGTCTGTCAGCATTCAAAATTCAAAAATCAAATTTAAAATTTCAAGTTAAAATTAAAATTGAAATTTTGAAATTCAAAGAGCAGTCAGATATATTTAATGAGCTGTCTGCCACCAACATTCATAACCAATATTGACCATTGATTTAAAGTAAGAAATCTTGTCCATCGAATTGCTCTTGAAAAATAGATTTTGTTTTATATTTATTATATTCACTGATTTACCAAAAAATGAAACTTTTAAAAAATTTGTAGTGTGAACGTAGAGCTGAAATTGAAGCAGAATGCGACACGTCAGCAAGGTTTCCAAAGAATGGAATTCCTTTATAATATAAGATATTTTTTTGGTGAAATAAAGGGCTTAACAGCCCAAAACACAACTAAACAAAATGAACGTTCCTAATGCTAGTTACAGCACAAACATCAGCAAAAAATAAACAACTAAGCCCAGGAGGAACATGACTAAACTCCTAGTAGATAGAGCTCTCATTAGGACATATTAAATGGTTGGCTAGCCAATCAGCACATTGATTTCCTTCACGGTGTATGTGTTGAGCCTTGAGATCCCAATCTTTGTTCATCCAAGTCTGAATGCGAGTAACAATATGCGACTCTCGGACAGCATTACCTTTGTTGGTAAGCAACGTGATCACCGAAGTGGAGTCACTTTCAATTATAAGTTTCCTGAACCCTTTGTTCCAAGCAAATTCCAAACCTTTCAATATACCCCATAATTCTGCCGTAAACGCTGATGCAATGCCCACATGATAGGCAAAGCCCCCAGCCACATAATATAAGATATTTAAGTTAGAAGTTGGTGTTCAAAACTTGCACATATCAAACAATTGAACTGATTAACTGAGTGTGAAACTAGCAAGCCAAGTGATTTCTTTATGTCCTTAATGAAAATGTTGCCAGCAAGGAATAATTAAAGGCTACTAGTTCCTCCAGATAAGTGCAGCAATCATATATCATGGTTATATCATGGCACTACAAGAAAAATGGCTTTTAGCCACGGAAAAAATCATGGCAAAATATGATAAAAACTGTGGCTAAATAATTAGTCCACAGTTTGTACAACCGTGGCTGAAGTGGGCGTTGCATTATTTTAACCACGATATTTCTTTCACTTAGCCACGGTCAAAATGAGTGTGGTAACATTTACTTAGCCACAATTTCTCTTCTGTTAGCTACGTTTAATTCGTGGCTAAATTATTTTGACCGCAATAATTAAAATTTTTATTTGGCCACAATAATAACCGTGGCTAATTATAGGAAATTTTTTTTAAAAAAAAATTATAAATTCTCCAAATCTTATTAAAAGCAAATAATAAGAATTGCATTTACTTAATTTCCCAAAATGCACTTTTTTATTTCGATTCTTGAGTTAATGAAAGTTTTATACACAAATTCGCACTGAATATCATTGAAGGACTCCAAAAGCAAATGCTCACAAAAGAACTGATACCTATTCAATTACATTATTGAATATTGATAATAGGTCAATCTTTCAGCTGAACGCTAATCAATCTAGCAAAGCTACAGTAACTCACTAACCTATCTAACAGAAGCTATATACAAACAGGTATGCAATTCAATTAAATTAGTTACAACAGATACTTAACTACTATATCCTTCACAACCAACATTGCTTCAACCGCTTGCCCTCCTCAGCTAGCCCAAGTAAGAGTCATGAGTCCAGATTGGCCTTCTTTTGTTTCTGCTGCTCTGCTCCCTCCTTAGATTGGCCTTCAACATCCAATATTAACAAATTTTCAAGCACTAAGACACCATAGTCCCAAGAGCTAGAGCTTAAAGCTAGCATACATGAAAGATGAAACAACTGAGAAAGTAAAAATAATAACCGCAAGAACAAGATGAAAAGATTTAAGCAAGTATTTAAAAAAACACATAAATAGGCTCAGGCCACCTTGATGCCATATTGGAATTCTATTACATGTCAAGGCTCTTAAATGCTAACCTGGATTGGGAGGTTTATTGTCAGAGCATTTACTTGATGACCCACCTCCTGATTCAAATAAATCAGCTTGGGGAAAGTGGCTTATAGAAGTTAGCGGACACTAGCTTAAAATCCAGAAAACTTTGAACCCTTCCGTCCATTATACCAATCAACAATTTGAGATGGTTAAGAACTACTGCAGCAAACAAGACTTGCACATCACCAACACCTCTGAACAAACAAAAAGAGAAGGTAAAAACACCATCCGGAGTAAGATCCACTTTAGCATTTTTGGAATCAGCCAATTGCACCGTGATATAGACCTTGTCTACTCTCTGAGCCCACTTGACCTCGGGATGACGACTGCAAAAAGGAAAATCAAACGGTGAAATAGACGACCTGCTGAAAGTTCCTATAGCTGATATAGAAAACCTACTATACAATCTCACAAGGAAAAAACACTCTTGGGTTGAATCAGAAACCACACACACACACACACACACACATATATATATATATATATAATAGGTGCACGCACACATAACACAACAAATACGATATTATAACATACTAGACAAGCCATTAACCAAAGTAACATAACAATATAACATAACAATATAACCTGAAATTTGAAACTGTAGTTTTTCATTTTGCCCTAGAAAAGATTGTTAAGGGTCTGCCAAGCGTACAAATGTCTTCAATGGTCTGTGGAATATTCTCATAACACATGGTGTTATACCTTTAACTCACCAAGTTATCAGGACATATATCACGTATATGGCTGTATGGGATACACTTTCAAAGAGGGCGATAAAGCCTTGAGATAACAAAAATATGCATGGTCAAGATTGTTATAATTTCATTTGGCAAATGAGGAAAATTTAATTTAATTTAATTCTTGTATTGAACCATACAAAATCTGAATATCTATTTTGATAACTGGAAGACTGATTAGAATCCTCTGGTATATGACTAAGAGAAAATGTCTCTAGATAAGACTGATTAGAATCCTCGGGTATACAAAATCAAAATCCTATTTTAATCTTTTAGCTAATAATTACTTATTATTGAAAAATACTCAAATCTTACAGACTAGATACCATATGAGCAAAAAGAAGCATAAATATACATTAAAATAAAGAAATGACATACCGTTCATACCAAAAAAAAGGAAGAACTTTAGCAAAAAAACCACACTATTATATCTTTTTTGTTAACCACATATCAGCTATAATGTGCATACATAACACATTATTGTCACGGAATATACTTATTTGATAGTATCCAAAATGAGTAATATAAAGTGTAATTTGTCTTGCAAGGAAACACAAGATAATTGACTACATGCCCCTTCCATAATACTGGTTACATATATATGAACCAGTGGTATGAAAAGAACTTTATAAACTGATTTATGCCAACAACAGGGTATACATGGTTTTAAATACACAGGAAACTAAAAAAAATTACATACCAGTATTCTTCATAAGAGCAGCAATATACGTTGTTTTACCACCAGGTGCAGCCCTGCAAGAAGCATAAAAAGCATTGAGCACGATCACAGAAATATAGCAAGAAAGGAAGCACTTTCTGCATTGCTACTCGAATCAAGAAGTACTTTTAGTAAATATCTCAAAGATAACTAGAACATCTTAGTCTCCATGTGAATTTTGAGAAAATTCTTGGACAGCAAGTTTTCTAACCGGCAAACAATAACAATTAGCTATACTAAAGAACTAAATATAAGGACAGCCTCAAAAAGGGTCAAAAGAAACTATAAGCTGTAACTTTTTCATATTTGCACATGTATAATTTGGCAAATTTTCACCCTTGAGGGTACTTGTCCAGTATGTGATAAGAATCATATATTTGCACAACAAATCACATCAATGCAATCTATGAGTTGGGAATTTATATCAACTAAATTACACCTAAAAAAATAAGTACTATCTCACCTGACATAAATAACCGAATAATTAGAATCATACAAATAGCATTTGAAACAGAACAAGGCAGTGATTGAAGAACAAGAGTAATAATTTCATTAATAAAGCGCTTACACCAGTTCAATCCAACAAAACCATGGAAATAAGATCACATCAATGTTTGAGGACCAACAAAACTAGTCATTATCTACACACAAACCCTACACGCAAACTCTAAGAAGGTGTTCTCTATAATTGCTTTTAGAGTCGTATTGTTTGGTCTCTTCTCTTTTATGCTTGAACACATTTATTTTCTTCTTCTGGGACTTTCTGACTACAAGGCCATCAATTACCATGCAAGGATACTCAAATTCAAAATGGCAATACAGTAAAGGCAGACTAATCAGAAACAATAGTAGACATGATCACATAGACCATAAACAAAATGTAAGAGAGTAGTTTTCAGACTGAGCAGAGGAGATGAAAGAAAGAGAAGTTGATCCGTGAAGATTTGGATGTTATTTGTATCTCACTTTAATAATTAGATAAAATAAAAAAGTGAGAAAAAAGGAGGATTTTAATAGAATAATGTGGGGAAGGTTTGGGCAGGGATTTTGATTAGACACTGATTCTTAAGTTAAACCTTGTGGCTTTGAATTGAATTTGAGGTGTGATTTTATTTTTTTCCCTTGAACTAAGCATGACAGAGACCCACTAATACCATATTAATGACTCATTACACTATCCGTTGGCTATATATTTGGGGCAAGCCGACAATCATTTATTTATTTATTTAAGGGGTGCATGATAATTAGTATCAATTGTACACAACCAACCATACTAGTAAACATAGAAATAATATATCATGTACTACTAGGGCAAGGATGTGCATAACAAAAGTGAAGAACACACAATTGATCTCGAGTTTGAATTTTTCCCTATTCGTTCTCTAAATCCAATGCTTCAAAATTCGAACTCCACACAGTCAAATTTCAGTTTAAGACCTCAAAAAAAAAAAAACAAAAGACAAGAACATAACGAATCTGCCATAAAAAAAAAAACTAAAATCGGAGATAAGGTCGGCAAACTCATGTCCACAAGACTCTACACTATAGGCATGAAGACTCTACACTAGCAGCCATCAGGACTATGCTCTAGCTATTAGACTTTGTGTAAAGTTGTCAGAATAAGAGATAAGGTCGGCAAACTCATGTCCACAAAATGCTGAATAGAAAATGTCGGCAGGGTATTTTGTAAATATAAGTGTCGGTAAGGGTTTTTTTTTTTTTTTAAAAAAAGTTGTAATTGTGTCAGGAATCCTACTTTTATCTGAAGTGACGATGGGGCCCAATGAGTACCCGACTCAGAAAAGAAAGGATTACCTGTTGTATTTCGGGTTTCATTTCTCAGTCTATAAATAGGTACCTTGTTTTAGTGAAAACATAAGTGAGCGAAGTGTGAGAATACTCTGAGTTAGAAACCTCTAGATGTCTTTATTGTAATCTTTCTGAGCTTGTAATAAAAGTATTCCATTTTCTGAAAACATAAGCTTGTTCTTATTCTCTCAGTTCTTTTAGACATCTTTCGGGGATTTCCGAAAGGGAAATCCTTCTCCTTTCTTAAGGTACTACCATGTCTTCTTAAAGCTTTTATTTTAAGCATGTGTATATTCTTCCCCTTGTTAGTTTCTTCTTTGTATATTTTATCTCTTTTCATAATCTATTATTGAGTTAGGTAGTCTTGCCCCGTCTGGTATGTTAAATTGTTCACCAACCTAATGGAGCCAATAAGTGACCTATATAATTAATTAAAATGAAGATTAAGGTCCATGGTAAATGTAGTTAGGAAAAGTGAACAGTAACATAACCTTGCGGATAGGATGTAGAGCCTAGCTTAAAAAATAAAAATAAATAAATAAATAAATAAATAGGACATTTTTACATTTGATTACGTTTTTTTTATAAAGGACTCAAGTTTAATCTATTGCTTTTTGGCCTCTATATCCTCAATAGGATGAGAAAGTCGAAGAGATTTTCACTATCGTGGAATCAACCCTTCACCCACCATGACAAGGGGACCCCATATCTCCCTATATCTTTGTTCTGTGTATGGAGAAGCTGTCTCATTTAATTGCTGACTGCATTAATAGAGAGGAGTGGAAGCCCATGAAAGCTGGAAAAGGTGGTCCAATTATATCTCACCTGCTTTTTGCAGATGATTTGCTTCTTTTCGGTGAAGCTAGCATTAATCAGATCAAGACTATTCTGAACTGTCTTGCAATCTTCGGTGACATGTCGGGGCAAAAGGTTAGTTACCCCAAATCAAACATTTTCTTCTCTAAGAATGTTTCTTCTGAGCTGGCTAATTCTATTGTGGAGATAAGTGGCTTTGCTCATACTAGGAATATTGGCAGATACCTGGGCTATAGAATGAAACATGGAAGAATAAATAAACTACATTATGGAGAGATCATGGACAGAGTAAATGGGAGACTCCAGGGCTGGAAAAAGAGCTGCTTGTCTATGGCAGGGAGAGTGACATTAGCTAAATCAGTCATTTCAGCTATTCCTATGTTTCATATGCAGAATAGCCTTCTCCCAAAGGGCATCTGTGATGAGATAGAAAGAATTCAAAGGAGCTTTATTTGGGGAGACACTGATAATCATAGGAATCACCATGCGGTAAGGTGGGAGCAGCTCCAGATGGACAAAAAGCAAGGTGGTTTGGGGATCATCAATCTTAGAAAGCAAAATGAAGCTTTCCTGCAATAATGTGCCTGGAAGTTAATTCAATCCCCTGACCACCTGTGGGCTCAAGTGCTAGTGGCTAAATATGGCAGAAATAAAGAGTTGTTAAAGGAGGTATCTTCTAAACCGTATGATTCTCATTTATGGAAAAGTTTATGCAAAGTCTGGCTAGATATGTTAAGTAACATCTCTTGGCAGATTGGTAATGGGAAGAAGGTTGATTTCTGGAAGGATGATTGGGCTGGTCTCAACACTAGCTTAATTTCGTTAGCAATTGTTCCTCTTTCAGCTGAGACTGTTGATCTCAAAATAAACCATAATTCTTTCTCTTCAAGAGAGGGATGGAATACGCACTTTCTCTTTAACCATTTTAATGAAAGTGTAGTAAACCAGATTATGGCTATTCCTCATCCTGATGGGGAAGCAGGAGAGGATTGTGTTAGCTGGAGAAATTTGCTTCCAGGTCAGTCTATAGTTAAATCGGCTTATAGAAATCTGACCTGTCCTAACTCCCTCTCTAGTGATAGCTGCTGGGACCGGATATGGAGTTGGAAAGGGAAAGAGAGAGTTAAGCTTCTTTTGTGGAAAATGCTCCATGGTAGGATGCTAACTAAAGACTATATCAGCAAATGGAGTGATTCCTCTAATAGCTGCCCCTCTTGTCCTGATCTAGCGGAGACCCTGCTCCATGCTTTTAGAGACTGTAATAAAGCTAAAAAGGTCTGGCTAATACCTTTGTTGTATCCTCTTCCTCCTGGTTTTTTCACCTCAAGCTGTTCCAAAGAGTGGATTATCCTCAATTTGAATATAAAGAATACCCATGCCAAGGACTGGAGGGACTTTTTCTTTACCGTTTGTAATTTCTTATGGTATTGGAGAAATAAAGAGCTTCATGAAGGCTTTGTAAAGAGACCTGAAGACCCTTCTCCTTGTATTGCTGAATCAATTAGAGAGTTAAGGTGCTGTAACAGAAAATGGTTAACAAAAGTTGATCCTATATACCCCCCATCAGATCCTCCCCTGCCTGGATTGCTCCAACTCAAGGTTATTTAAAATTAAATGTTGA